>BQNB010105909.1:0-23504 GCA_026074375.1 Tanacetum coccineum | reverse complement strand
TCACTACTCGAAGTGGTGTTGCTTATGAGGGACCCTCGATTCCTACTAATCCTTCTCCTAAAAAGGTAGTGGGACGAGAAACCGAGGAGACAACGGATAAAGAGCAAACAAATTTCCAAGGAAGTACCGCTCAAATCCTAAAGGACTCGCCGAAGATGTTTTTGTCAAAGTTGGGAAATTTCATTTTCCTACCGACTTTGTTGTTGTCGATTTCAAAGCTGATCCTCGAGTACCTCTCATACTTGGTTTATGGAGAAGAAATAACGCTTCGGGTTGATAACGAAGCCGTCACTTTTAATCTAGATCAAACCACGAGATACTCCTCTACAAATGACAAGTCGGTAAACCGAATTGACATCATTGATGCAGTTTGTGAGGAGTATGCTCCAGATAATTCTTCGGGTGGCAATCCCACCCCAACTTCTGAGCCATTTACTTCCGAATTCATTTTGGAAGAAATTGAAGCTTATCTTAAGGATGATTCGATTTGCCGGAAATTGATCATGCCGATTGTAATCCGGAGGAAGATATTTGTTTGATTGAAAAATTGTTAAATAATGACCCGTTTTAACTTCCTCCTATGAACCTTAAACAAAGTGAAGTGACCGAGGCAAAATCTTCAATTGAAGAGCCTCCGAAATTAAAGTTAAAGGATTTGCCGTCTCACTTAGAATATGCTTTCTTGGAAGAAAACGACAAGTTACCAGTTATTATTGCAAAAGGTTTAAAAAATGATGAAAAAGATGCTCTTTTAAAGGTGCTCAAATCTCACAAAAGGGACATTGCTTGGAAAATCACCGACATCAAGGGTATCGATCCTCGTTTTTGTACCCACAAAATCTTGATGGAAGATGATTACAAACCTACGGTTCAAAGTCAAAGACGGGTTAACCCAAAAATTCATGAGGTAATCAAAAAAGAGGTCCTAAAACTTCTTGATGCCGGAATGATTTACCCAATCTCTGACAGCCCATGGGTTAGTCCAGTGCATTGTGTTCCCAAGAAAGGTGGAATAACCGTCGTTGCTAATGAAGAGAATGAATTAATTTTGACACGTTTAGTTACCGGATGGAGAGTTTGTATCGACTATAGGAAATTAAATGAAGCGACTCGAAAAGATCATTTTCCATTACCGTTTATGGATCAGATGATAGAAAGATTAGCTGGGAATGAGTTCTATTGTTTTCTAGATGGATTTTCAGGGTATTTCCAAATACCAATAGATCCCCAAGACCAGGAGAAAACTACTTTCACATGCCCGTATGGAACTTTCGCGTACCGACGCATGCCATTTGGCTTGTGTAATGCTCCCGGTACTTTTCAACGGTGTATGATGGCCATATTCCATGATATGATCGAAAAGACCATGGAAGTGTTTATGGATGATTTCTCGGTTTTTGGGGATAGTTTTGATTCGTGCCTCTCCAATTTAGAAAAGATGCTAAAACGGTGTGAAGACACAAATTTAGTCCTTAATTGGGAGAAGTGCCACTTTATGTGTAGAGAAGGAATTGTGTTAGGGCATAAAATTTCAAAGTCAGGAATTGAGGTCGATCGTGCTAAAGTCGATGTTATCGCTAAGCTCCCTCACCCGACTACTGTAAAAGGTGTTAGGAGTTTCTTAGGTCATGCAGGTTTTTACCGCCGATTTATCCAAGACTTTTCTAAGATTGCTAGACCAATGACTCACCTTCTTGAGAAGGAAACACCGTTTGTGTTTTCTAAGGATTGTATTGATGCTTTTGTGACTCTTTAAAAAGAAGCTTACGACTGCTCCGATCTTAGTTGTCCGGATTGGAACCTACCTTTCAAACTCATGTGTGATGCAAGTGATTTCGCGATTCGGTTTTTGCGGTTTTGGAAAATGAAGATGAGCATTTTCAAGCCTTATGACATTCATGCTAGTAGGACCAGATGACAGAAGCTCAAAATTTATTACCACTACCACGTAAAAAGAATTGCTTGCCTTTGTGTTATGCTTTTGCAAAGTTTCAGCATATTTGTCTTATCGAGATATACGAAAGCATTAGTGTATCGGATCTCTACGCTTTAAAATACCTTTTTATGAACAAACAAGACGCAAAGCTAATATACTGAGGTTGCTCGGTGGCCTTTTCTCTTTACAAGAATTTGGATATCACCATCCTGTGTATAAATAAAGGGAAGTAGTGAGAACCTTGCGGCAGATCATTTATCTAGACTTGAGAATCCTCATAAGGATATGTTAGAAAACAAGGACATAAATGAACATTTTCCTTTAGAGACTCTTGGAGTTATATCTAGTGGAAGTACCCCATGGTTTGCGGACTATGCAAATTACCATGCGGGGAATTTTATCATCAAAGGAATGTCAACTCAATAAAAGAAGAAGTTTTTCAAGGATGTTAAACATTATTTCTGGGACGATCCCTATCTTTTTTGTATATGTGCGGATCAAATCATTCGACGGTGTGGCTCTTCCATGGGCAAAGAGCTCGTGAAAACCTCAAAGACTTGTCATGGAAGGACCTCGGAGGCCAATCATCATTAGTGCCCAATCTCACGCTCTAAAGTATTGATGCCGGTTTCTTTTGGCCGGTCAATATATCGAGTTTGCCGCATACAATGATCAAATCTTGTGATACGTGTCAAAGACAAGGCAAAATTTCACAACGAGATGAGATGCCTCAAAACGCTATCCAAGTTTGTGAAATCTTCGATGTATGGGGTATTGATTTCATGGGACCATTTCCGTCTTCACATGGGAATAAATACATCCTCGTAGCCGTTGATTATCTTTCAAAATGGGTTGAAGCAAAGGCGCTCCCCACAAATGATGCTAGAGTTGTAGTTAAGTTTTTAAAGTCTCTTTTTGCCCGATTCAGAACACCTAGAGCTATTATAAGCGATCGTGGGACCCATTTTTGTAATGATCAGTTTGCTAAAGTAATGTCTAAGTATGGGGTCACACATCGTCTTGTTACCGCTTTATTCACCCTCAAACGACTCTAAGCGGTCAAGTGGAGGTGTCATCACGGTTTAAAACGTATCTTTAGCAAGGACGGTTGGAGATAAACAGTGACTCCTGGGTTACGACAAATTAGAGGCGCTTTGTGGGTATTTCGTTTCTGCTTTTAAGTCACCAAATGGTTTGTTTGACTCTTTACAAGTTAGTGTACGGAAATTCTTGCCATTTACCTTTCGAAATTAGAGTATAAAGCATATTTGGCTTTGAATATTCTAATTTTAATCTTAAACTGCGGCGCTGTGATCACCGTAAGCTTCAACTTAATGAACTTAATGAGCTTCGTGATCAAGCTTACGAGAATTCTTTGATTTATCAAAGAATGAGGACGATAGTAACTTCAGACTCAAAGATCAAAAACCGCATTTTCAATGTTGGTGATCGAGTTTTACTCTTCAACTCTCGTCTAAAGATATTCTCGGGAAAGCTTAAAACTCGTTGGTCAGGACCTTTCACCATCACCAAAGTTTTTCCATACGGAACCATTGAGTTATCTCAACCCGATGGTCCAAACTTTAAGGTGAATGGTCATCGTGTGAAGCATTACTTCGGAGGGGACTTACCACCCAAGGTAGTCCAAGATCTCTCACTTCTCAATGGATGAATGAATTCGGGGATCGAGTCAAGCTATGTGACTCGGTTACCAAAAACAAAGCGCTTCGTGGGAGGCACCCCATGCTTATCCTTCTATCTTCTTTCTTATTGTGATGTGAGGAGGCTTGTACTCTTCCGATTCTTGTTGTTGTTTGTACTTGTGATTGTTTGCAGGATTGACCCAAAATTTTCTGAAGACTCTCGTGTTCGGTGTTTTGTCCCGGTCCACTCGAGCTTCCTAGCCTTTGCTTGCCATTAGTTTGGGGAAATCCGATATCCTAAAGATTATTATCGACTAACATTTATCTTTTAGCACACTTAATAAATGGCTAAAGATTTTTGTGATACTTTCTTCAGGCTTGAGTTATGCATTCGACCTTTTTGAGTTCTAGTATGGGGTTTTTAAGTCTTTAGACCCTACACTCCAGCTTCGGAACATTGAGCGACAATGTTTAATTTTAGTACTGGGCGTAGTATTCTTTCGATATACTCTTACATACTTTTGCCATGTTTTGTCATACGTACCCGTTTTTTCCCTTCCAAAATTTTAAAAAAAAAAAATGTAAAATTTTAAATTTTTCAAATAAAATAAGGTTTTTGTCACAATTTTTGGACTTTCCTGCTGGGCTGAATAAGAATAATTTTGACTCGATCGAGCGTGTGGAGCTCTAGCTGTTCCTTAACGTTTTACACTAGCGTTTCGCGAAAAATTCGCGGAAGAACGTAAAATTGATAGTGTTAACGTATGAAGTACGGTGCTAACATAGTTTATTTGGAAATCTTAAGAGCTCATGTATGTAATTTGTGGCTTTTTCTCCCATAAGCTCCTAACCAGACTAATAATACGTGTTATTTTTGGAGATTAAACTTAAATCAACAATTTTTATGTAGTTAATAGCAAAAGTTTTAGTCTTAGTTCAAAATTATACTTGAATTTTTCAAAAAGAAGTCTTCTCTATATAAATAATAATAATAATAATAATAATAATAATAATAATAATAATAATAATAAACATAAACTGTGGGCTGATAAAAGTTTACTACCTCTTGCCGGCTCACAACCGATGTGGTAGTCTTCTAAAGAAAGCCCATAGTAAGAATAAAAATCCGAGACTGATAAAAGTTTGTTGCATCTTGCCGGCTCACAACCGATGTTGCAGCCTTCTAAAAGGTTGAAGGATATAATTGCATAAATATTAAGTTTGAATTAATAAATAGATTTCTTTTTGTTAAATTCAAATATGCTTTTGAATTTTGACTATTCTATTTTAAAAGCTATGCATATACGGGAAACCTGAGAGTTTTTGAAACCTTAGGTCCGTGAGTCCCGATACTAGTCTCTGTGGGGTGTCAAAAGCCTGGTCACTTAGCCGCAAGGTTGGGATGTGCCGAGACGAAAGTCGCTACATGGGATGATCTCGCCTTCAAACTCATTATTCTCGGGTGGAACGTGAAGCATAGTATTTTGCAAAACATTGATCCATGGTTGAAATTCAAAATAGCACATTCACTTAAGATATAGTAATTGTCGGGAGTGAAAAGTTCACAAGTTGCAAATATGAGTAGTGTTAGCATCTTAACTGATATTTAGCGGTGATTTCGTTTTAAGCTTGGTTTGGAGCAAGTGAAAAGTCGGGGACGATGAATTTATCCTTTTTGGGGCATTCTCGGATCGAAATGCATCTTGTTCTATGATCCCTAACAGTTATGGAAATAACAAAAGTCGAAATATTCTAAGTTCACTTAAAAAAAATGAAAAAGTTTTGAAAAATAGGAAAATGGGGTGTTTTATAACTTGTGATTTCTTAACTCTCTCCACGAAAGTCTTTGCTACTTTTCAAAGATTTAGTTTGGGGAAGTTTTGAGGTATTTGGTTTTAGAGCATATAATATTGCGTGAGGACACGACAATCACTTAGTTTGGGGAATTTTGATATGTGTGAAAACACATATCATTTGTATACCAAAAATAGCCCTTAAAAGATGAAATTGTGCATAAAATGCTTGTATATTGCTTGTTTTGTCTTTGTGATTGTGTAGGTACGGATATTGCAAATATCACAAGAAAACGGCCAAAACCGGACAAACACGGACACGGGAACGAAAAGAGTGCAAAAGAGCCGGAAGATTGCTATCAATGGTCAATAAAGTCAACTCTTGGTCAACATTGGTCAACCACAAAAAGACAAAATCCTCAAAATACCCAAAATGCCCTAAATGTTAAACCTAATTTCACCAAAAGTCCCTAAAGCCCTAACACCGTTATCTCCTTATAATAAAGAGATAACGGTCGTTATCCTTTATATACACAAACCTTATAAACCAAGACTAACTCCCCAAGCACAAATTCCATTTTCTATTAATAAACCGGTGGTGCGGTCCAAGTCAACAAGCACACCTGGGCCAAACAAAGATATAAAAAGAAAAAAAAATGGCGCGGGAATTCGTTTTTACTATTCATCATCTCTTTCAGTTTAACCTCCCGTCAAAATCAAAGGGGTAATTAAAATTGATGATGTGGCTCTATGATTCGAGTACCAAGGTACGATGTGGCAGAGTTAGATGTCACAAAAGCCTCTCATTGGCCAAGACACCACAAGGAGGACACGTGGGCATTGAAAGAAGCACACCAATGATTGGATTTTTACACTAAATCTAGTTCAAAAGAAACACACAAGATCTGACACACGGAATGCCACGTTGGCAATCCGTGTGCTCACTTATCAATCCAACGAATGAGAATTGGGATCCAATGATTACATAGATTCAAGGGTCAAGATCAAAGGATAAGAGGAGCGGGCTAGACTCCTAGAAGCTTCACTCCAAGGCTATAAATAGAGAGCAAGCCTCACACACACAACATCTCCTTTTTCCCGTTTTTTAGTTGTTAGTAGTTTAAGTAAAATTTTCATTTTCATGTAACTTGCTCTTGTAATTTTCATTTTCAAAGTTTTGTATTCAGTTTTAAATCAATAAAATCATAGTTTACTTATTCACAATCTATTTTTACCTATAAGCTTTTATATATCTCAAATGCTTTTGTTCAACTGTTTCACAAGCTACTTGGATTATAAGCTCTTCATAAGCTCTCTGAGTCTCTAAGCTCAGATTGAGCTCAAATTAGTCATTTAATATACTTAAACTCTTAAAATCAGATTAATACCTAAGCTATATGGATCTAAGCTACTTGGATGATAAGCTTACTCTGGAAGAGCTTATTGGACTTTACTAGCTTATCCTTGTGATAAGCTAGAGCTTGTTGATAGCTCTTTGAGCAAATTAAGCCTTTGTTTAGCTAAGGCATTTGTAAGTTCTCATTTATCTTTTCTGTCCTTAATTTCATAGTTTAAATCTGCTTAATCTGCTTATTTACTTGCTTATTTGTGCTTATAATTGCTTATTATGTCTTATTAGTTAAGTTTGATTATCTGTTTTTAGCTTCAATAGACTAGATCATAGTTTTCATAAATTTGCTTCTTAAATCATTAAAAATCTAAAAATTAGCATTAGCTTATTAAATGTTAGTTCTACATATTTAGTTGTTAAAATTTGTTCATTAGATTGTCAATAAGCTCATCAACATCTGGTATTTGAGATTTGTTCATAAATTTTCATACTTATAGCTTTAAAATATGAAGGTTATAAAAATAAGGTCGGGGGGGCGGGGTTTTTGGGTTTAAGCAGTACTAACACAAAGTTAGTAATACTTGGGTAATTTGGTCTTTTATTTTGATTCAATTTTTAACTAAGTCTGTTTTTGCTAGTTTTATAAGCTAGGTTAGAGTTTATTGAGTTTTCTTAAGTTAGATTAAACTAAAAGTCCAAGTTTGTTAAGGCCCTCATTTGCATAACCTAGTTTTATTGATTCTAGGATATTGGTATTATGACCTTATTTGCTTTTTGTGTGTGTTTAATGAGTGTTGGGATTTAGTGTTTTAAGTCTGAATCTAAGGTTTTTAAGGTTTTGTTCATTATAAGTGCAAACTGCATCAGCAGTTTTATATGACAAACAACCATTTTCAAACACAAATTTTCAGAGGTAAAAGTTATTCTTTGGTTTTGAAAATTTATGCATACAATTAGATCGAGGGTAGTGGTTAATCTATTTCAATTTTGTTTTCAAACAATAAGTTCATTTGCATATTTGTTTTAGCCTCTAAAATAAGTTTTTTTTGTCTTGTTCAATTTCAGATAAACCAAAACTCAGATTAGCTAAGTTTTGTTGTTTTCACATAAAGCTGCTTCATAAAGATCTTGTTTTCCAAAAATTTTGGTTCAAAAGATTTTCTTTTTAGCTAGTAGGTCTTAGTTTAAGTTCCTTTAAGTTGTTTTCTCTTTTAAGTGTCTTTTAGCTAGCTTAAAATTAAGCTCAAAGTGTCCCTTAGGGCTGTTTGGTTAGCAGAATTAGTTTAAGAGCTTATCTTTGATTTCCAGCTTATTCATGGTCTTGTACTTTTGAGCTTATTCCTTGTCATGTTAGCTTATATAGGTTAGGCTTAACTTTCTAGTAGTTCCTTTGACTTTGTTGGTAGCTTATTTCGTTTTGTAGCTTGTAGTGTTTTTACAAAAAGTTCAAAAAGTAGTTAAGCATTTTCTGTCTTTTAAGCCAAATTTTTAGCTTATTTAGTGAATTTCAATAATAGTTGCTTTTATTAAATTTGTTTATTTTCAGTTTTTCTACAACTTTGCCTTTTAAACTTTTCAAAAAAAGGGAAGATGGAAGTTGGGGGTGAGCAACGCTCGAACCCCTGACCTCAAAATCCTCACCTTTTATAACACCTCACAACACACACTCCCTACCAAACTCGTGCACCAGGGGTGCTTTTTCTATTCTACTTTGCAAATCCTATTTTTATCTTACATTTTAGCCCTTTTTGTACAATAAGCTGTTTTAGCTTATTTCACAGCTTATTTGATAAGCTGTGTTTCCCGACTTATTTTTCCTAGATCCCTCTTAGTTCAAACTATTTTTCGTAATTTTTTCAGAATTTTTATAATTAGATTAGTATTTTTAAACATTTATTTGTATTAAAAACTTTAAAAATTCATAAAAAATAGAAAAATAATCATTAAAATTTTTAGTCTTTTTTAGAAGAATTATTTTATCATATAGTTTCTAGGAAAATTAGTTTTGCTTCCGTAGGGTTAAATGCAATCAATTTCTATTTTTAAAATACGGGACTTCGTATTCAGCGTTCACATTTTTCGTGTTTTTAAGCTCAATTCAACTCCGTTTTTGTTTTAGTTTTCTTTAATCTTACTTTTTAGTCAATTAGGGTTAGTTAAAAGTGAAAAAATTCATTTTAGGTTTATTTTAAAAATTTAGGGTTTTTAGGTCCCGTTTATGATTCCTGATTTGCGTTTTTAATTAGAATTTACTTTCCCGTATTGATTTCTTATAAGTTAGGTTTAATTGTTCCTTTATTTTAATCAATTTTTAGGGTTTGAGAAATCGATATCTTTCGACCTATTTCAAATCATTGTCAAATAGGCCCGGTAATCTCTTCTTACGGTTTAAATATTACGTATTATTATATATTTGTGAGAATTTTCCTTACTACTTTTGTCCTCAAGGGTAGTTTGGTAATTTTCTATACTTATATTATTATACGTGTATAAAACTTTACGCATAAATATGTGTAGGGGGAGCTTGTTGGTCCTAGTTAACTTCTAATGATCGAATTCCTTAAGCTTGTTTAAGGTTTAGTTATACTAGATAAATCTAACACAACTTAGTTTAAGAAACTTTGTTTAATAATACTAAAGATTATGCGGAATCTAATCTTTAATATAAGAAGAATTCTTCAGTAACACAAAACAATATAATTTCAACAATAAAAGCTCCAATATTATTATTACAAATAATACGAATACTCTCCTAGTATTAGGGTTACAAAACCTTGAAGCTATGAATTATACGACTAAGATACATAAGATTCTTCCATAGGACCTCCTTTTATACACCAAGGAGTCCTAGTCGATTTACAATATATTACTAAAACTTAGATTATTCTCAAAGATCTATTCTATAAATAACAATCCTTATCTCATAAGTAATCTTGATCTTCAAGCAATCTTTATCTTTTAGCAGTTGTAATCTTTCAGCAGTTGTAACTTTTAGCAGTTGTAACTTTCAGCAGTTGTAACTTTGTACCAACAGCATTAACTCTTAACAACACAGAGTACTTATAACCAGTGCATTAATATGTACAAGCAGTAGTAACCTACTTTGAAATTTTTCTTTAATATTCACCAGCAGATGTACTAACTTTACATCTAGCAGTATAACATATACTCAGCTAGTTGTTAATAGTAGTAATATATTCACTAGCGGTACTAAGTTTTCCACTTTGCATTAGTAACTATGAACTTGCAGTACTAAGTTACTCTAAGTAGTAGTACACTATGAACTAGCAGTAAATAACTACTTACATATTTTTCATTCGAGGTTAATGAAATCACTAAGTTTTACTTAACAGCAATATCACTCTAAACCTCACCCACCCCCCCCCCACTAGCAGCTGTAATTAAGATCACCATGAAGTAGTTTAATCCCAATTTAACATAAAAAAAAACAATAAATAAAATAATTTTTTTCTTTATTTTTTACCCCCTTTTTTTTTTTATTTAAAAACCCCTTGGGGGGGGATTTTAATTCTCTTTTTTCCCCCAAAAAATTTTCCCTTTTTCAAAAGGTCTTCTTTCATTGAAAGCTTCATTTATCACAAGGAGGATGCCTTCCAAAAATAATTCATTGATTCTTGAGCTGTTTGTGAAACAAGTTTAAGAAGCTGTAAACATTTTTCATGTCCATAATGATTCATGCTTCAGCTTCTTATTTAGCCTATCTGTGATTGTAGGGTGCTGTAGAGGATATCTCTTTTCTACCAACATATGAATGTATTTTGCTTCCTCAATGAATGTACTCCACATGAATCATATTGCTTCCAATCCAATACTCTGTAGTATAATTGATTTTTCCATACATTATCCTCTACATGTGGTTCGAACATTGTCTTCAAATCTCCATATAAAACTAAATTCAAGACCTCCACTGGTCTTGTTGATCCATACATATCTTTTACCAACTTGTGCAAAGTTTCTAAGTCTTCTCTATCAAAACTTTTAAGCATATGACTGAACACTAAGTACATCTTTGAACTTCCATCAACCCCTGTTTATTGGGAATTTCTTTTCTTCCACATATTTATGAATTTTTCCTGTCAATCAAAGGCTTGGAGCTTAGTTGGCCAAAGGGAATAGCATCAATTGCTTCTTCCTTTTTCAGGATAATCTGAGCTATTTGTCTTTGAAGCTCTGATTTTTATTTATCCTCATCCACATATTGCTTTTAATACTTTCGTGTTCCTGCTCTGTGCTGCTCTTTTGAACTGCTCTCTTGTGATATTCTGCTCATCTCTTTCTTCACAATACCTTCCTCCTAGGTAGGATCCCCACAAAACCCCCTTATCCATATCTACAAATGTGTTTACCCTTTTCATAGCTTTGTCAAAATAACTTTTGAATTTCATCATGCTTTATTCCTTTAATTTGATTGTGCTTGTATCCAGCCATGTTTTTCAGATAAGTAGACATTGTTTTTCTCTTTTGAGCTTTAGTTGGTGGTTTGTTCCTCTTTTCTTGAGCTCTTATTGCTGCAAAGTATTTCTTTCTTACTTCTAAGAGTTGTACAAATAACTTGGACTTTTCTTCAATACTCAACTTCTCTTGTTATTCTGCTTGCATTTGTTAAGCCATTTGATAATCATCATCTATCATTGCTTGCACATTATCCCATGAAACAATGTTGGCTTCTTCTTCTCTTTGTCTTACAAGCCTATCTTCTTCCTCTAATTCAGCTTGTAGCTTGAAGGCAAGTTCTTCATCAAGCATCAATTGATCTTTCTTTGACAATTTCTTCACAGGTTCTGGTTCAACCATTTTGCCTTTACCTTTATCCTAAACATTAAGTTATGATGGTTGTTGTGAAGAAACTGTTGGTGTAGGTGCTTGCTCCTGTTCATGAATAACAAGCCCTTTTGCTTTGGGTCTTGTGCTCACAACTGTAATTGTTGTAGCAGCGTTGTTGTTGGTAGTTTAGCACTTCTCAGTTCAGCAAGTTCTTTAGCCAAAGTAATCTCATCATCAGTTATAACAGTTGTTGTAGTTGTAGTAGCACTAACTGGAATTGTACTGGCAGCTTTAACAGCAACTTCACTTTCAACAACCACCTCATCACCAACTAAGTCATGTACTCCAAACATATCTGTATCAGCATCAAAATGAGTACTAACTAAGTTAATTCCTGCATCAGCATCAATATCAGCTATCCTCCCCTGTTTGGATGCATCCTCCTCACCCAAACCTTCTTCATCAGAGGATTCCACTCTTCTAGACAAACCAACCTTGTATAATCTTTTAAGCCCATGAGTTTTTGACCTATTATTCTTTTCTAGTCTCTTGACCCTCCTTTTCAAACTTATAATCTCCTGAGCTTGAGAGGTCTTAGTTTTCTCCAGATCAATAACTCTATTTTATAAGTTGGTACATAATTCCATTATTCCTTTGTTGTCGGACTTCCTCATCACTTCGAGGTGTGTTAACTCCTGCGAGTAGTGAATCATTAGAAGTTTTAGTTCATTCTCAAACCTAGTCTTGTGCAATTTTAGTATTCCCCCATGGTTTCTTGGCGCCTAGGACCACTACCTGAACTAGTTCCTAAGGAACTTGGTTCATTAAGTGTTGCCTTGGAATGGGTCTTATTGATGTTACCCCTATCATGCTTGCTATCTAAGAAGTAGCAAGTAGTGGCTGCCTTTCCAAAAACTATCATCCACTCCTCCATAGACAGCCTCATCTGCAACATCGTCTGTAGGACCACTAGGCTGAGGTACCTCAGTGTCCTTTCTCTTTTGCCTTCTTGATCTTTGTTTCTTTTTAGGTTGAGATGTTAATGGTTGAATAATAGTGGGTGTGTGATGGGGATCAGTTGGCATTTCTGAACCTTTACCCATTTTCTTCTTATGATATTGTACCATCTTTGTTTGGAATTATGATTTGTTTCTCTTTAGTAATGCCTTTCATTTCTTCTCATATTTACAAAAATTTTCTTAGTGTGAGAGGGTGTTGTAACTAAATCCTTTATGTTAGGACATTCCTTCTAGTTGTTTTTCCAAAAACACTTGTGCAAATCTTGGATACATCAAGAATTTACTAGACACATTCTTCACGTTCTTCACCATACTTTCAAAAATGTATTTTAAAAAGTTAAACTTCTGGTTTGTAGCTAAACATATAATTGCAGAAGCCATAGAATCTGCCTAATAATTCATTCCATGCAGTAGTCTTTAGCACTTAGGCATTGCAAAATAGTATGAATAAGGAATTTCCATTGAGGAGAAAAGAATGCCTTATAGAATGTAAGCTTCTGTGAAAGTTTTTCATACCTCATCCTTGTAAGTTCTTCAAAAATGGTAGCATTTGGCAAGCAATCCGTACCTTCCTCATCATTCAGTTGAAGGTCACGTCTAACAGATGCTTCAGTAACGATTATCTTCTTCCCATCCACTAGGGCTTGTAACTATACTTCCCCATTGACAGTTTTTAACTTGACAGCCCAGAATTGTTTAATGCACGAACTATAGATAGTGGGATTGATCGTTAGTGCATATCTTATAGGGTTTGCATTCAGAAAATCCACTATCTGCTCAAACCCTTCACTTTTAGCGGGTTTAGACAAAAACGCGACCAAATTGTGAGTATCAGCAAACTGTAGGGTCGTCATTGTGTTGGGTTTTGATGATGAATGATGAAATTGAGTTAGGGTTTATGATTAGAGAGTATATGATTGAATGAAATTGATTAAATGAGTGAATGAAACCCTTAATCGAAGTATTTATGAAAATACCTTCAACAACATTAACGTTCACCAGCAGTTTTAAGTTATGCCTAGCAGCATTAACTTTTAACAGCAGTAGTAAGTTTATGCCTAGCAGCATTAACTTCTGATACGTGCTAAAACACACATCATTTGTACCCCGGAAAATGCTAATAAACGGACTAAAACACTAAAATATGGATAAATATGTTGCAAATATGTTTGTATTGTGTTTTTATGTCTTACAGGTACAAAGGATTGAAAACAAAGCAAAAACGGTAATTTTCGGGTGACTTTCGACGATGTTTTCACGTTTATCGAGGTCGAAACGAAGTCGTTAATTTTCCTCGATCACTCCATTGGAAAGAGCACGAAATTACGAGTCCAACGGTACCGGCCTTTCATATTTGACCTTTTTTATTTTGAACCTTTTTCGTCCCTGTTTGAACCTTTTATTAAAGAAAATCTGGTCCAAGCCAAAATGCCCTTATAGGATAAATTTTGCATATATATACATGAGTTATGCTCTAGCTCAGATGACAAAAGGGAATCCCTTAAGCCTCTAAGCTAGAGGTCCCTAGTTCGAAACCTGCAAAGGGGTTTATCCCCCTCACGACCTGACCCGGCCCACCAGTTGACTGACCATCAACACCGTTTTGACCGTGTGGTTGGGGGACGTGTGGGTTCCGGCGGTTCGTGTCGCGCCATTGAACCGGTGGTACGGTGGCGGCTGACCGGACGGGTGACGGAATTGTACCTACGCACGTGGCACCACTCCAGGTGGTGACACGTGGCTAACTAACTCTTGTATGCAGGCGGGGCA
Organism: Tanacetum coccineum; assembly: GCA_026074375.1. NCBI lineage: Eukaryota > Viridiplantae > Streptophyta > Magnoliopsida > Asterales > Asteraceae > Tanacetum > Tanacetum coccineum. The sequence goes on along the minus strand of BQNB010105909.1, from coordinate 9,207 downwards.
GTGGAGGTAAGAGGTACGATTTGGTGGCAGTTATTCAGTACGAGGATACTGTTCCAGTTAGGGTTGTTATGGGTGCGGGTTATCGGGTTTCATATTGGGTAGGGTTACATGTCGGAGGTTTTGTTAATGATTTTTAAAAGCTCACCCGAAACCCGACCCGATAAGTAATCGGGTTATCGGGTTCGGGTCTTATCGGGTCGGGTCTTATCGGGTCGGGTGCTTCGGGTTATCGGGTTGACCCGACAACATTTTTTTTTTTCAAATAATAAAAGACATGTTAAAAAAAATATAATAAAAGATAAAGACTTGGGAAACAACTAAACATTGATAGCATGAGGTTCAAAACGAATTTTTAAATTTTTAAGTATAACTTTTATTATATTAATGCTTAATCTCAAACTTTAGATAATAGTAATGTCATGGCACTCAAACTTTAAATATAATTGATACTCGAAAGTCACTATGCTTACATCATGTAAATATAATTAAACAGTATATGCAATGCACACCAATAACAAACAGATAACAAACATTGGGCTAGGACAGTTGGGCTTAAAAAAGCTTAGCTAGAAATTGTACATGAATTAGCATTTCGAACACACAGATAACAAACATTGGGCTAGGAGAGTTGGGCTAAAAAAAAGATTTTCGGGTCTTATCGGGTTGACCCGATAACCCGATAGCATTTTTTAGTTAACCCGAACCCGACCCGATAACACTATCGGGTTATCGGGTTCGGGTCAAAATAACCCGACAAGAATATTTGACCCGATTAGACCCGACCCGATAAGCCTTATCGGTTTCGGGTTCGGGTTCGGGTTCGGGTCGGGTCAACCCGATCCGATTGACATCCCTAGTTCCAGTGGCGGCTGACCAATCAGAGTGTGACACGTGGCACTCTGCGCGTGTCAGTACGAGGTAGGCACGTGTCAGTACGAGGTCAGACTATGGCAATAATGAGGCAGTTGGTGGAGCGCAAAAAGACCAAAATACCCCTAGATCCAGCAATATGAGTGGATGGAGGCCTAAAATGACGAAAATACCCCCACCTACTTTGGGCTATATAATGAAGCACGCATCAGCAGCTCAAGGGTGTTAGAGAGTAGAGTTAGATTTAGTTTTATAAAAAAATAGTGTAGGTTAGTTTATTTTAGGAGTAGTGTAATTTAGTTTAGCTTATTGTAAAAGCTTTTTTAAGCTTATTAGTTTATTGTAATCATCACTTTGAGCTTATTAATGAAATATGGAGGTTGGTTGATTGCTTATTTATCTTGGCTTATTTTTTTTCCTTTTCTTTTTCTTTTGCTTATTCGAATAAGCTCACTTGGGCTTATTTGTTTCCATAGCTTATTTTCTATTTCAAGTAAGTTATCTTCTAGCTTATTTGTTTGAATCTAAGCTTATAGATCTAAATAAGCTTTTGCTTATTTCAATTTTTTTCTTCTTATTTATCTTATTTGATTGCTTATTTTTTTTTGCTTATGCTCGATACGAATGCTAAAAAGGGTGTCATGAGTCTTCTACTCGGCTTATTCTTTAAGTCTTGAGCACCCTTATTTTCGAGAGCTTATTATTTAGTTTGGTAGATCTAGAAGCTTTTTAGTAGTTAAAGTTTTCAAATTGCTTATTTACTTTTAGATCTTAGTTTTAATAAATAGTTTTAAAGTAGTTATTAGATTAAATCTTAGTTTTGTTTTTCATATTTAGTTTTTAATTCTAGCTTATTTTTCTTAGATCTAAATCCTTAAATATACCCGATCCGAGTTCACTTGATTGAACACCTTAGTTTCGGGTGGATTTAGATTTAAAGTTTTCAACTTTTTTATTAACTTATTTTGTTCTAACTTTTCATGTCTTATTTATTATTACATCCTTCTACATCTAAGGCCGAAGCTTAAGGGTCTTATAAGGTTGATAAATAAATAAAGTTTTGATCTTTTTACGTTTTTTATGAAGTAATTAGTAGATAATGTAACACCTTTATTCGCTATTTAGTGAAGTAGAAACTTTAAAGTTGATAAACTTATTTGTTTATTAGTTTGTAAGATCGGGTTGGTTTTATATCATTGCAGGTTCTTCATTTCGGTTACCTTTTTCCCTTTTTAATACTAGTAGTTAGAATTATTAGCTTTAAAACTTAGTTTGATCTTATGATTGTGCTAGTTTATGTGTTTTGATTTGTGAGTAGTTCATTAGTGCTTGCTAAGTGATTAGTGATTTGGAATTTAAGTGCGGTTTTAAAAAGGTTTAAAAAATTAATAGTCATTAGAATTTTCCAATTTACATACCGTAATTTACTTTTAATGCAATTTAAATACTTGTCATTTATTTAAAAAAAACACTTTACTTTACTTGTCAATTATTTTGAAAAAGCATTTTACTTTACTTGTCATTTAATTTCTTGAAATTTGTTTTCGAAGGATTTTAATTCGTTAAACCTAAACCCGCACTTAATGAACATTTCACGTCACTTAGCAAGCATTTTCGTCATTTATATCTTTTAGATCAATTTTAGTATAATCTTGTAGTTTTTAATCTTAAAATTAATATTAGTTTAAAAATAGTTTAAATCCAAAAGTTTAGTTTCCCTTTTATATGCTTTCCCTTTTAGTAGATTTAGAAAACCAAACCCAAAAACTTAAATGATAATCAAGCTCGATTTACAACTTGAACGTAGATTTCCATTCACTTCTCGCCGAGGAAACGACCCGGGAGGTTTTTGATAATTGCTTTGGTTAAAAGCGATTTTCTAGAACCCGACGGAAAATACTTACTATACTATTATTGATTATATCCTATTATACTATATATTATATATACGTATTTGGGTGAATCAATTTTTGGCGCCGCTGCCGGGGAGAGGTGTAGCGATTTTTACGGGATTGTTCGTGTTCGAGCCTTGAAGATCCTTTCTTCGGGAAGTTTATTTTCGTTCTTATAAAAATATAAAAATCCAAAAATATTTTTATTTCCATTTTATTTTCTTTTATATAAAAATTAAAAAAAATAATACCAAAAATATTTTTCTTATTATTATTATTATTAAATCAAAAAAAAAATTATCCTTAAAAAAATAAAATATATATATATATATATATATATATATATATATATATATATATATATATATAAATAAACAAAGTTGGTAAAAGAACACCAACAAATAATACCTTCAATTGAGGTATTATCATAATAAGTTCCCAACTCGAATCAAAGATTTAAAAACTTGCCTTTTTTTGTGGTCATTGTTGCGTGACGGCTCACCTTTAAAAGTTAATTCTTTTAAAGAGCTACCGTGAAGCTTGTTGATTATTAGGTTTAAGTTGTCTTATCTCGTTTTTTTTCTTTTTTTCTTTTCGTAAAAAAAAAATTCTTTAAAATAAATATAAAACCCCAAAAATAATCTCCGTAACCTAAAATCCGTTTAATTCTTTCTCTTATCCTCTAATTGTTTAATTCTTAATGTCGACATTTGGGCTTTATCCGTGTTATGATTGTGGAAGGACAAAAAAAAAAAAAAAAAAAAAAAACAAAAAAAAAAAAAAAAAAAAAACAAAAAAAAAAAAAAAAAAAAAAAAAAAAAAAAAACAAAAATAAAAAAAAAAAAAAAAAAAAAAAAAAAAAAAAAAAAAAAAAAAAAAACCCAAAAAAACAAAAAAAAAAAAAATAAAAAAAAAACAAAAAAAAAAAAAAAAAAAAAAAAAAAAAAAAAAAAAAAAAAAAAAAAAATAAAAAAATAATAAAAAAAAAAAAAAAAAACAAAAATAAAAAAAAAAAAAAAAAACGAATTCCCAACAATGCCCATGTTCGACTGTGAGATGTGTGATTTTGTCACCTTAACGATGGAGTTTTGTCCAATTGTAATCCAGACTCTAAATTTTTTTCGCCAACTCTCCAATTCTTCCGATACACATCAAACTATTATGTCGACATATTTTTGTAATAATTGTGGTAACAATCATTACGACGGTTTCGATTGTCCATCACGAGTCCCGTTTAATTTTGAACCGGAACCGTGTAACAATCAAAACTTTAGTGATAATTATGAACCATATGATTTGCAAAATGAATGTCAATATATTTGTTGTACCATTTGTGGTGATTTACATGACGATTCTAAATGTACACAATTATGGTGCGATTATGGTAAGCCGATTTGCGAAAATTGCGGGGGATATCATATGGATTATCAATGTACTCAACCCTCCGAAATTGAGATTTGCCGGCAAGCCGAAGAGATAGAACGACAACGGGAAATTAAGGAACGAAATCGAGTACATGAGGAAACGATGCAAATGTTGCGAGAAATGATTAAAATACAAGAAGAGAAACGAATTATTGAGGAAGCCCGATGGGCAAAAAGAAAAGAGAATCGGAATTGCCGAAGAAAAGAGGGCGCGGAGTTTTTAGTTGGAAGCTAAATGTGTTAAATTCAAGAGTGCTTAAGTATCGAAGAAAAATCTATTCCTCAAGCTTCTACTCGTTCAAGGAAATTTCGAATTGATCCAACTTTAAGTAATTTCACAATTTATACCAAACGTTATTACCTTTTTTTAGAAAGAATTTTAACGTTCACCCGTAGGAAAACCGTTTTTTTTAACTCCTTAAAGAATGGTGGGTAAGCATCTTGGGACTCACTAAAGGTTTCTCTCTTGTATCTAGATGTTATAGATCCTATTCCATTCCAATGAGAGTCCGACGTTATTTACGACGGTGATTGTGATGCTGATATCAAACACGGTTTGATTTAAAAGTTAAACATACTTTGGATTCGCCTTCATTTTATGATGAAAATATAAAATAATGGGAATGTTATATATATAGGCCTTCCGCAATTAATTACACCCGGAATTACCCATTCGGACTTCTCATAATGGGAGGTTGAGCATCTCGACAACTATTCCGGTAACGGAATTCAAAGCTAACACAATCAAGTCTAGTGTTGAAGACCTTGTCCCTACCCCAAGTGAGTTCGTGGATTTATCCGATGGTGAAAGTGAGTGTGATGTGCCCATTAATGATGATTCACCGGAATCTCATTTCATGACTTTTTCTAATCCTCTTTTCGATTCTAACGATGATTTCTCTAGTGATGTGATCATTATCCAAAGAGGAAATTCTAAAAGGATGAATTTTAAATATTTCTCATCATCTTTTACTATCTTGACGATGATATTATTCACTAATGAGAAAATTCTTCTAATCAAAAGGATTTAGATGTTGTCATTCCTATTCACATTCGGGAATTGATGAAACGTTTGCTTTAACGCCGATTGGATATTTGAATCTCTACAAAATTGTGAAATTTACGATTCATTATACAAAGACTACTGATTTTCTCATTTTTGGATGAATTTTCTCTTCCTCGTCCTCCGAAAATTTCCTTCTTTTTCTCAAGATGTAATGGACTTAGTTTTTGATGATTCGATACCACCGGGTATTGATGATGATGATGACTCGGAAGGGGACATTCTTCCTCTTGAAGAATTACTTGACGATGATCTCTTTTCTCCTCAGCGATGATAATTTTACCTTACGTCGGCCCGTTGCTACCATGTGAGAATAAGATTGAGAGCTTACAACGTCGAGAGTTTTTGGGTACCCTGGGGGGATGGTGGAAATGTTGTTTTACCGATGTTGAAGGAGATGATACCTTCACATTACCATTCGTATTTGTCTCCCATTTGTCACATACCCCGAGGTTTCTCTTTTATCTTGCTCCTCGGGACGTGTGGATATATTTTTTGTCCCCTGGCACTTTCCACTTTCATTTTTCTTCTCTTAAGCCGGTTGGCATATGAAAATACGATGGGATTTTTTCCTAAATCTTCTGTTTCACTGCCAAAGACACAAAGGATTCGGGTGGGGGGGGAGTCAAGCTAGAGGAAATCGCTACAAAAAAAAGCGCTTTCTGGGAGGCAACCCGTTTCGTCTTTTATTTCTTATATTTTCTTAATAAAATAAGTGTGTTATTTTAAGCCCAAGTGTGGGGGGTGCTTCTTTCTTTTGGTTTGAGTTTGTTTTTGCTTGCAGGATTCATCAGTATCATGAAGACCGTGCTTGTTTTCTATCCTCCAAATCATCCGGTCGGTCTTTGATTCTTTTGCTATATTTTTGGAATCTCATCCTGATCATGTGTATATATATATATTGTTTCCCCTTTCACACTTGGAATTTTTTGCATTTGCCTTTTTCATTCCTAAGTGTGGGGGTAAAACCCGACATTTTTAAACATTGAGGCCAATGTTCCATTCTAAGTGTGGGGGGGGGGGGGGGGGGATTTCTATCGAAATGTGATCATACCTGTGCCTATTTGTGTTCCCACGCAACCCCGTTTTGACCAAAATTTTAAAATTTTATTGTTTTATTATGATAAAAAAATGATGAAAATATAAAAATGTTAGTAATAAGTAGGCCCGTAGAATTAGGTAGCTTTTGACTTGACCGAGTTTTGAACTCTAGCTTTCCCCTTAGCTTTCGAGACTTAGCGTTTGCTTAACTTTAAAATTTTGCAAAGGACGAAATATGATAGAGTTAAATATAAGTTTGATGCTAAGCGTGGATTAGTTGGATATCTTTAGAGCTCATAGAGGTTAATTGTGGCTTTTTGCTCCCACCAGCTTAATAAACGTTATATAATTGTTGAATAAATAAAGTTACTTTGGTTTTTGCGATTCTTAGTTTTGAATCTTTCATAGAGATTCCTTCTGATGAAAGTAAGGTACACATCGAGGTTTTGTCAGTGTTGTGGGGAAATAGAGCTCCTGGGGGGGGGGGGGGGGGGGGGGGACCAGGGTCGGCTCGCATACCGAGTGGCAGTTGTTAAAGTACAACATGGACTTGATTTGGCAATAATAATAAAAGTTATGTAATAAACCAAAGCCGAAATAAGACTTCTGGATCATGGTCGGCTCGCATACCGATGTGACAGTAGTTTTAAAGGAGTGGAGAGGTAATAATAATAATATTGGGGTGATATAAGTTTTTTCACTGCATCTTGCCGCTCACAACCGATGTGCTGTTTCTAAATAATGAAACATAGTAAAACAATCAAGACTGATTAAAAGGGTTTTGTGCATCTGCGGCTCACAACCCTATGTTGCAGCCTTCATAGGTAGATGTAAATTACCGACGGTCGAAAATATGTTTGCTGCATCTGTTGCCGGCCACAACCGGATGTTGCAATTATAACAAGGTATAAAGCCAAATTTTAACTCCTGGGTTATCTAATAAAGCCTCGTCTCTGGACTGTAGTTGAGTTGTATCGCGGATGAAATAAAAAAAAAGATAACCCTAAATCATGAGAAATTAGAACCTTAATGTGTGGCCTTTATTTATCACCATACTCGTCTCTTTAGGAAAGGATTTCAAACTAATTCTGGTCTAAACCAGGTTTACTTTATATTAATAAGGGCATAATTTATTTGTCGCCAATAATAAAAAAATCCTTAGAGGAAATTAGGAATAATGGGAGCGAAAAGTTAAAGTTTATACTTACACAATTAGCATTTATGAGTAGTGTTAGCATCTAATCTTATATTTAACTATGATTTCGTTTTAAGCTTAGTTTGGGGATTGTGAAAATCAAGGATGACGAACTCCCGTTCTTAAAGCCTTTTAAATAATGTTATTTAATTCTTATCTTAGTTTTTATTATTATTAAATAAGTGGTTAAAACGGGGGCGCTTTCGAAATAAATGATTTTTGAACCTTCTTAATGGACCTTTTCTGTTCTTGTTTGATTGTGAGGGGTCATAAGTTAAAAGGGGATTTAATTATTTATTTCCGGGCGTGTTTTATTTACATTGCGTGTGGGACCAGCAATGGCTTAGTGTGGGGGAATTTGATGTGTGCTAAAACACACATCATTTGTACCCCGGAAAATGCTAATAAACGGACTAAAACACTAAAATATGGATAATTATGTTGCAAATATGTTTGTATTGTGTTTTTATGTCTTACAGGTAAAAAGGGTTGAAAACAAAGCAAAAACGGTAATTTTCGGGTGACTTTTGACGACATTTTCACGTTTATCGAGGTTCAAACGAAGTCGTTAATATTCCTCGATCACACCATTGGAAAGAGCACGAAATTACGAGTCCAACGGTACCGGCCTTTCATATTTGAACCTTTTTATTTTGAACCTTTTTCGTCCCTGTTTGAACCTTTAGTTATATAAATCTGGTTCATATTAAAAAAGGGTTAAATATAATATATTTACATAGTAAATACGAAACACTGCCTAGCGCAGTTGGTTTCGTTGGGTTCCTTAAGATCTCTACCAAGAGGTCTTGGGTTCGAGTATGCAGCTGAGGGTTTTATCCCCTAATTTCCACGTCAGCTGCCACATAGGCACACATGGCTGACACGTGGTGCCACGTGGCGGACCCGATCCAGACCCGGACCCGGACCCAATTCAAACCCAGCCCATGACCCGACCAGACCCGGCCCATGACCGCCGGTTGAATGGTGGTCAACCACCGTTGACCGGTGGTTGACTGGTGGTCTGGTGGTTGTCTGGCGGTGGTCAACGGTGGTCCGCCACCGTTGACCGTCGTTGACCGCCGCCGTTGACCGGTGGTCCACCGTCGTTGACTGTCGTTGACCGGTGGTCCGGCTGTGACTCTGGTGATGTGTCGGAATAGTGATTACGCCACGTGGCATCACTCAGGTGGTGACACGTGGCACTACTAATGATTGGTTGTCAGATTCGCAAGTACTGTTCATACTAGGTATGGATGACGGATCGGTACATGTACGAGGTATAATAATTAGCTCGGGATCCGAGCCAATCATTGGTTCGACGGTTACAAGGTTCTAGAAACATACGTGGCATGCTTTCATTGGTGGATCTAGAATTTGACAGTCTGTCACCAGGTGGTACTAGGAATGGGATCCCGAGGCAATCATGCGTAAATACTAAGCAAATATTGAGGCGGTGGGATACGAAAAAAGACTATAATGCCCTCAGATGTAGCAATTTGATTGGATGAGTACCTGAAGTGACGAAAATGCCCCCAAGCCCACTTTGGGCTATATAATGGAACGCACACAGCAGATATGAGTGTTAGTTTTTTAGTTTTCTCTCAATTTTTTTAGTTTTTAGTATGTAGTTTTTAGCTTATTTAGTTGTTACTTATTTCAACTTTTGTAAAAGCTTTTCTAGCTTATTTGGTTTATTGTAAAAGATCCTTTGAGCTTATTAAT
>BQNB010105908.1:0-23504 GCA_026074375.1 Tanacetum coccineum | reverse complement strand
ATTTGGCAGTTTTTGTCTGTTTTTGGTTATTTAAGCTCATTTTTGAAGGTAAAAGATATGTGTAATTAAGCACATATCAGACCTCTTGAATCTTTGCCATGAAACTGTAATGTGCTTCCAATTCCTATTCATCAATCTCTTCATCCGTGTCCTCTAGCCAATCAGCTTGCTCAGCTTGAAGTGGAACACCTTGTTCAGCTTGTTTGAACCAGCTGCCATTATATTGTTATGCATTTGGCTATCTGTGGAGGATGTGTTAACTGGAGTAGACATGATGAATGATTTTTTGTTGGATCTTAAGTGGATATGATGTGATTGAAGTTGTGGTTGTGTAAGCAATTCACGTTCACGGGATTTTACACGTCTATGATTAAAACCGATAAATGAATTAACGGGATTTTACAAAATCAATAGAAAACCGTGAATGATTTGATTCGGAATCAGCGGCCAAAAATTCCAAAAAAACTGAAAAATGTCAATAACTCATAGTAAACGAGTGTTTTGGGCTTCGAAAAATCCGTAACCAGCTAAAGGGTGGTTATAGCGTAATCCGTCTTGTTTTTCTCTTCGATTTGAGAGGTCACGGGCCTGAAACGGACTTACGGATCAAAAGTTATGGCTGTTTTACTGAAACCCTTTTCTTCACACAAGATTTCTAGACAAAACGCAGTGCTATCTTTAACCAAAACGCAATGACTTTTTAACCAAAACGCAATGACTTTTCAACTTGTTCGGTCCTCGAGATTTTTTGCTCGTTCGGTCCAAAATAAATTTTGCTCGTTCGGTCCAAAATAAATTTTGCTCGTTCGGTCCAAAATAATAAGTTACTCGTTCGGTCCAAAATAATAAGTTACTCGTTCGGTCCTCGAAGGATGAAACTCGTTCGGTCCTCGAAAGATGAAACTCGTTCGGTCCTCGAAAGATGAAACTCGTTCGGTTGTACAAGTTTTCCACTCGTTCGGTGCTAACGTCTTTCCACTCGTTCGGTTCTAACGTTTTTCCTCTCGTTCGGTTGTAACGTTTTTCCACTCGTTCGGTTGTAACGTTTTTCCACTCGTTCTTCTCTTCTTTTCACCCGAGTATCACCAAAAGGAACCCAATGACGCCTAGAGACTATGAGCTCTAACAAGGCGTTTCCAACACCAAAATGAGCCACGAAAAAAATATGGTTGCCGAATGATGAAACAACCCAACTGTCGAATCCAATACTTTCACAACAACAAAAAAAACCACGACATCCACTCGAGGCGACTGATACCAATTGTAGGTTCCCGATTTACACTTTCACTTTCACTTTGTATTGCTAACCACGGATCGAACCAAGAACTAGAAAGAGAGGTGATGGTTTGGAGAGAGAGCGAAGAGAGAGAGAGATGAGAGAAAAAAAAAAGAGATTTAGAAAAAAAGATATTTGAGATAGATTTCTTGAGATAGATATTTTCAAAAGGAAAATATCTATATATATATCCCTACACATTTAATGTGACGCGCGGGATATTTAACTAGGACCCGGGCTCGGGTTTTGCTTGGGATTAAACCCAAAACATATACAATATTAGATTATCTATCGAGCCCGATTCCCGATACTTTCCTATTACAACATTAACTAATTAAAGACCGAAGCTCCATCGTAGAGTGACCGAACTTCCTTGTTCGACTCAATAAATTGAGGCTAACAGAGATCAGTATGCATGTGTTTGAAAACTTTTTTAGGTTGTATTGACAATGCATAACAACAATTTTATTGTGTTCCTAACGTGGGTGATTTTAAAATAAAATTGGGGTTTTGGTTCGAAATCAATTTTTTTTTCAACAAGTTCACTAATGTATGCAAATTCTATATCTACGGGAAGCATATTAGTTATACATTGTATCCTAGTACTCTTAATTACACAAAATCGAAAGAAAATCAAAAATCCCCAATTTTGATTTTTGGTGTTCATCATGAACCCTAGACTCAAATTGAAAGAAAATAAATGAAATGACTTACAATTGATGATCTTTGTGATATTAGGAATGATTATTAGTGTTGATTTGATCTTCAATTGAAGTTTTAATGGTTGATTTTGAGTTTTGGTGGGTTTTGGTTCGAGTTCGTCAATGGCAGCAGGTAAGGGGTGTTTGTTTTTCAGTTTTGAAAATTTTTGGTTAAGTGTCCCGTTTTGTGTCTTGCTGATGGCGGTCCCGTATTTACCTGGCGGTCCCAAATATATTGGGGGGCCGCCTATATGGGGGCCGCCCTCAGGCAATGATTTTGAACTTAATTTTGACGAAAATTTTGCGAAGAGGAGTGACGTTTTAATTTGCATTTCGCGAATTAAACATGCTTAAAGTACTTCGGATGAAGCATTTAAGTTGTCACGACACGGAATGGAACACGGACTAGAATTGAGACAGAAGAAATAGAAGCGGACTAATATGATTTATGGAATGTGTTCCATCATTCCTAAACCAAGACGTAGATAGTTAAACGATTCACGTTTAAGGGGTTTAGTAAGAATATCGGCGATGTTGTCGGTGGACGGCACTTTTTTGATTGAGATATGTCCTTTCTGGACATTATCACGAAGAAAGTGGTGACGTATTTCGATGTGTTTGGTACGAGAATGTTGCACCAGGTTTTTGCTAAGGTCAATCGCGCCTTTGTTGTCGCACATGATGGGAACGTCGTCGAGTCGTACGTCGTAGTCGATGAGAGCTTGTTTCATCCATAGTGCTTGTTGACATGCCTTTCCGGCGCTTACGTATTCGGCTTCGGTAGTGGATATAGCAAGAGCGGTTTGTTTCTTCGAGAACCAAGATGTCAAACAACATCCCACGAACGTACAAATACCGCTAGTGCTCTTTCGGTCCACATAATCTCCCGCATGATCAGAGTCGGCATATACTACGGTTTCTATGCCGGTCCCCTTAGGATACCATAATCCTAAGTGCGTAGTGCCTTTAATGTATCGGAAGATACGCTTAACCGCTTCAAGGTGAGAGGTTTTGGGAGCCTCTTGGAAGCGGGCACAAAGGCAGACACTAAACATGATATCGGGCCTACTTGCCGTTAGGTATAATAAACTACCTATCATGCCTCGATACTTGGTACTATCTACCGACTCACACTCTTCATCTTTCGTGAGTTTAGTATCGGAGGACATGGGGGTTTTCATTGGTTTAGAATCTTCTAGACCAAATTTCTTAAGCATTTCTTTAATATACTTAGATTGATTAAAGAATATACCATCTTCCATTTGTTTAATTTGTAATCCAAGGAAGAAGTTAAGTTCACCCATCATGCTCATCTCGAACTCGTCATGCATGATTTTGGCAAATTCATCACACATGTCTTGACAAGTCGAACCGAATATAATGTCATCGACATATATTTGAACAATGATGAGATTTGAACTTTTCTTCTTAGTAAAAAGAGTGTTATCTACCATTCCCATTTTATATTCATGTTTAATAAGGTTCATGAGGTGTTTTCCCTAAGATGGCTCTAATTAAGATTCGGTTGAGGATGTATGTTAAAGTATCTACGACGTTACACCAAAACTTTTATGGTAACGAGTATTCATTCAACATGGTTTTACTCATTTCTTGGAGTGTCCTATTTTTTCTTTCTACCATGCCATTTGATTGTGGAGTGCGTGGAGCTGAGAAGTTATGTATAATTCCGTTGGCATTACAAAACTCTCCAAATTGCACTTCATTATCAAATTCTCTACCGTGGTCCGTCCTAATTGACACTATTGAACATCCTAATTGATTTTGTATTTTCCTACTAAAGATTTCAAATTGCTTGAAAGCCTCGGTTTTATTCTTAAGAAATCTTGTCCAAGTATACCTAGAATAGTCATCTACTATGACTAAGGTGTAGAGGTTTCCTCCGTAACTCCGTACGACGGATGGACCGAAAAGATCCATGTGAAGAAGTTCTAAGCATTTAGTCGTTGAGACTATATTCTTAGCTTTGTGACTAGGGTGAGCTTGTTTTCATCCCGAAGGTTGTGCTACATATAGTTCCTCATTGATAAAACCATTTAGGAATGCACTTTTTATGTCCATTTGGAATAATTTAAAATCAAAGGCATAAGCATATGATAATAAGATCCTAATGGACTCAAATCTAGCTACAGGGGCATAAGTTTCATCATAATTGATACCCTTTTGTTTATTATAACCTTGAGCTACTAACCTAGCCTTATTTCGAGATATGATACCATTTTCATCTAACTTATTTCTATATACCCACTTAGTTCCTATAATTTTCGTACTCTTAGGGTGTGGTACTAACTCCCAAACACCATTTGAATTGAATTATTTTACTTTTTCTTGCATTGCAATTTATCCAAATTTCATCCTTTAAGGCTTCCATTCACATTCTTAGGTCAATAGATGATATAAAATAAAAGAATATACTTTGGTTTGGGCCTTGATACCTAAGGTTTTGATTAATGTTTCTTATGACATTTTCTAATGGATGGTTCTTAGAATCCTTAATGTTAACAATTTTGTCAACTTCTAAAGTTTCATTCTCATTGTCATTTTCAAGTTTTTTATTTTCGGTAACCTTAATTTGCTTTTCTTCTATCTAAGTCATCATCCACCAAGGGTGATTGTTTTAGATGGTGGCAAGGAGTTTTCCCATCGAATGTCCCGTGAGTGATTCTTTAATTTTCATGTATGTTGTTTTTTTATGATGATAAAAGGCTTTGCTATTTTGGGAGTAACCAAAAAACACCTTTGTATGACTTTTGGTCAAACTTGGTGAGGCAATCTTTGATGTGTAGGATATAGCATTTGCTTCCAAATAGTTTGAAGTAATCAGCAGTTAGGGTTTCCCTAACCTCTCAAGTTTCATATAGGTGGTTTACCTAAGAATGGCACTATTAGATTCAGGATTAAGGATGTAGGTTGAAATATCTACGAAACACCAAAACTTTTGTGGTATCATTGTCATCAACATTGTCTACCTCATATTCTTGTAGAGTCCTATTTTTCCTTTCTACCATGCCATTTATTTGTGGAGTGCGTGCTGAGAAGTTATGTGTAATACCGTTGGCATCATAAAACTCTCCAAATTGCACTTCATTATCAAATTACCTACCATGGTCCGTCCTAATTGATACTATTGAACAACCTAGTTGGTTTTGAATGTTCTTACTAAAGATTTCAAATTGCTCGAAAGCCTCGGTTTTGGTTTTGAGAAATTTTGTCCATGTATACCTAAAATAGTCGTCTACTATTACTAAGGTGTAAAGGTTTACTCCGTAACTTCGTACGGCGGATGGACCAAAAAGATCCATGTGAAGGAGTTCTAAGCATCTAGTCGTTGAGACTATATTCTTAGATTTGTGACTAGCATGATCTTGTTTTCCAATTTTGCAAGCATCACAAAAGTATTGATCAAACCTAAGCTTAGGTAAATTCCTAACTACTTCCTTAGATGCCGTCAATTGAATTAGACGCATATTTACGTGACCTAATCTCATATGCTACAAAGTAGAGTTTTCTACAATCATTGTAAGACAAATTTTGTCTTTCAGCTTCTTTCCTAATTTCATCACATACATGCCGCTTTTCCTAATACCTCTACCTATGACTTTTCCATCCTTAGTAATTTCACTATCATGTTTAGAGAATATTACTTTACATTTGTTATCACATATATGACCTACACTTAGCAAGTTAAATCTAAATAATCTGCATTCTACTACATATATCTATATTAAGAGAGTCCATTAAGAATAATACCTTTTATCCATGATGTAACCATGAGAAATTACTACCAAAAAACGACATTCCTCCTCATTTGTCATGCATTGTAATCATAAAAAAAGCTTGTTGGTTTCCCCTCATGTGATAGGAGCATCCTCTATCTTTTATCCATTCATCGGGCTCCAAATCGATCCCAAGGCATACCTATTAATATAACACAATAACTCAAACATTTGGTCCCCAATATCTCATGGGTCCAAAGTTGTTAGCATTAAACATCCCTTGCAATTGTTAAATTTGGTTGGGATGTGAAAATGGAGGACACATTCCCCATGGCATGTAACTTTGAGGTTGGAAGTTATTCCAAGTTACGAGAAAGCCATTTAGACGATTTTGTCGTCCAAGGTTTCTTTTTGGTTGCGGTGTTTTAGATCGAGGATAAGAATTATTAGTTCTGACTCTCCTAGGAGGTGGAGTTTTTGACCTATAGTTTGGTTTTAAGAAAATCCAACTCCTGGTTTTAGAGACCGGTTTTGTAAGTGTTTAACCTCATCATCACTAGCAATGGAATTTTAACATTATTTACCTTTATTTTTTGGTCTAGGACCCAAAATATATTTTTGAAAAGAAACAAAATTTTCATTTTCTGACGAACAGACCGTGGTATCCCTGATATTCTTGGGGGCTGTTTGTATACTAAGGGGGTCTCCATCAGCAATCATAGGCCGCCACCGAGACGCTTCATTTTTGATTTCAATAATAAATTCTGTTTCTTAGTCTCCGCTTGTTGATGCTTCAATGTTTAAACCCTAGCCCATTATCTTCAAATGGTTTTTGAAACTAGCCATTTCCATATTAAAGAGCTTGTACCTTTTGAAAATGAGTTAGCTTTAGAGCCTTTCTCCCTCTTAGAGTTTTTTCGTTGTCAGCCTCGAGTTAAGTGTTTGACAAGTTGTACATTCAGATTAACTTTACTGGCTTGTTTCTCTCTTCCTCTCGAGTTTAGCCAACTTTTTCTTTAACTCACTAATTTCATTTTCAAATTATTCTAAATAGCTGTTAAGATGTTTGTTCTTATTGATTATTTTTAGACTCATATTACACAACCTATTATATTCACTATCTAAAATAATATCATCATATTGACGAGTTCTCAACACTATAGTAAGAGGATTCAGAATTATACCCTTGCTAATGCCATGATGCATGAGACAAATTACGTCTTTAGACTTTTATCAGTCTTCCTCACCGCTATCCACTCAATAAACCCTCCTACAAAGGCTTTTGGCTCGTCTCTCGGTGGTTTTTAGGAACATTGTCCTGAATAAGAATATTTAGGTCCTCCGCATCTAAAACATTTCCCCTATCACATTGCAGTTCTTGTGTCGTCTCAAGCTTCTTTGGAATGTCTTTTTTGTCATTCCCTTGGTTGCTCACAAACCACTCTTCTCTTTGAAGAACATTCGAAGTCTTTAAACCCCATGGGCGTACTCTTTTCTCTTTACTATCCGGAAAGTCAACTTTCTTTCACACTAGATTCTTTTTTAGCCTTTAAAGAAAGTATTTCCTTTCTCCTTAGCTTTGACTACCTAGAATCTTTTCGTTGATGATCATCCTGCATGAACTTTTAGGTTTCTCGCTGAGTTCATAAGTGATAGTGATGTCAAAGTCTTTCGCTCTTCGTGATTCGCTGTGGGCCTGTGGCTCTCTATTTAATATGTTAGAGCTCTATAGAACTTCCTAACATATTTCTTGTTAGAGAAACCTTCTCAAGAACTTTTAGACTAGTAATAATAGTCTTAAATCTAGTAAAAGCACTATCTATTAATCTCGTCTCGGAAATGACGAATTTGTTTCAAATTGTTGAACCAAAAGTTTCATCTTGTTATCATTGACTTGACAATTACTCCCCATGGGATAACAAGTTTTCCAAATTAATTTTTCCGTATGACACATTGAAAATTCTTTCATATACATTCCTAGGCAACGCGTTTAAATAACCATTTTAGCTTTCGTTATTTTTTGCACTTCTCATTTAACAACATCGTTTGTTTTTAAAAAGAGAAAACCTCATCTAATTTGGTTTCTGGATTGTTTTGAATAGGTAGAAAATTACCCTCGTAATAACATGCCAAAGATCAAGATATTTTGATTTCACATATTTTGTTATTGAATCTATTTATCCAATAAATAAAACTAACGCTTTTGAAAAGTGGTGGTCTTTGCATAGATTGCCCTTCTAGATATTTTTCGGAATTCATAGATCGATCCAAGCTTTAAAATACAATATATTTTAAAATCTTGAGTGACCTCGGCTTCTTATACCAATTGTGGAAACTAGAAGCGGGTTGAATAGTTTACCGGTTAATTGGCGTTTTAAAACTTTGGTAGTAAAAATGCTTGATTCGAGAATATGTGATATCAATCAGCAATATTATCAACCAATATATCTAACTACAAACAATACAATCACTATATAAATATAAACAACGAGATATAGAATAAAGATAAAGAGATTAGAGATAGAACAACCTCAACCACAACACCGAGAATTATAAGTGGGTTCGGCTATGACAACTCTTCTTCGCGTTGACTTTTCTCCCCGAGTATCGACTCAAGATTCACTATGTCCACAACCTCCTCTTAAGCCGCAAAAATCGTTAACACATCGCTATACCCGATTTCTGACACTAAGTAAAATGTCGAGTCCTAATCTTAGCTAGCACCAATCTACAACTTCACTAATGTATTTTAAGGCCTAAAATAGTAATCGAAATATAATCAACAATTTCGGATTTATACACTATCTAGATCTACACAATAACACAAGAATGAAAATAGAGAGTTGAACTTAGCAGAAAGATAGAAGGAGATCACTAATCTAATAAACACTATGTTTCTATTATGAATATACAAATTGTTCTACCTTACACTACGATAGATGAAGGAGAAAGAAGAATTGGGATTCACTTAAAACAATATTAAGCAAGATAGTGATCAAAGATATAAGAGAGAGTTAGGAGGTTAAGAAGAGAAAGAAGCTAAAACTTGTTCAAAGAAAGTCATTAACTGCCAGGGTATAGTGGATTTATTCATAGTAACGAAAAAAACCTCCACGGGGGCTGTACCCGGCGTCCAAATATATCTAGTGGTTGTTACTACCTATCAGGAGCCGCCTCTAGATAGAACGCATCCCCATTTTTGTCCTTTTAGTGGGGAAGTTGTTATCCTGATTCAACAAAATTATTTGTTTTGGGGACAAAATTTAGGTTTGAATTTTATTATTAATAAAAATTATTTCTATAATAATAAAAACATTTGTATATTTTTACTTTTGTAAAAATGTTATATTACATTTATAAAAATGTAATGTTTAAGAAATAAAAAAAAAGATTTACCTTAGATCACTAATATGTTTTAAATTGATTTGTTTTATACAATACCTTAAGTGAATTTAACTTACGAAAATGGAAGTTTACAACAAATAACGTGTATATACTATTTTTATCATAGAAGTTTATACATTCGTCATCTTCAAAACGGTAAGAACTCAAAAAAATATAAACAACGGGTTTTAGTACATAATTGTATTTAACAAGTGGTCCCACAACAGAGGCGTTGGTAATACTCTCGTATGAATTTAATTGTAACACCTCGACCCGAGGGGCATCGATATGCGCAGTCGGAAAGTAGAAATTGGTGTTACAAAATACATCCGTACACTCATCGATAATAGAATAACGACTCAAATAAGACGTTTACCAAACATGTGTTCCATAAATATTCAAGAGTTAAAATGTGCATTATGTCCACATATAATCGAAACCACCGAGTCTATTACAAACCATGAAAAACAAATTGTTTTTAATTAAAAGATATTGTTTTAGACACAACATAAGATATTGTTTTTGAAAGACCGGAACACACAAGAAGTCTTTCCATAAAATCAATCACCACACGCACAGATACCTTCCACGGCCATCGTTTGCCTTCACCATGGTTACCTATGAATAAAACGGGTTTAACAGACAGTCCAACAACAATGTTGAGTGAAATTCATAGATTTTTAAATTATCAATAAGTAAAAACCTTTGAACACATTATTAGTTCTTGGGAAAACAAAGCAACAAATGCAATGTATAGCAACTTCTTTTCTTTCACGCAATAAGCTTATGACACCGAACGTTAACAAAACATATGGCATTTCATATGCTAAAAAGGTGCCCCAAACAAGGTATTATTTTCATATACCTACTAATTTCTAATAACAAAATGTCTGTTTGATAGGGTGGTCACAAGGATTCAAACCTCGGACAGGGTTGTCAAACCCAATAGATCTATTTAATGCATTAGCGTTCTACCTCGACAAATAAGGCAATTATTAACGTTCATGAAAAAGGGACTTCGACAATATCAACTTAGCGGAAACAATCCATAATCGTGTCAGCATACATAAAATCATATGTGTTCGATTTATAAAACAAACATGTATCCCCCTCGCGGGTTTAAAACATTTAAAAGAATTTAATGCGAGACTATGAACTCACCTTAAGCAAATGATCCAAATCAATCAATCAATCAACAAGCGCAATAAACTTTACGTCTCAACCGTGACCTATAAAGTACATATATAGCGGCACGTGACTAAAAGGAGAACAATATCATAATATTGCATACTTGCATGTAGTATAAAATAATATATATATATATATATATATATTTATAATAAGATTATATCTATATATCATTATTACCTATACACAATCATAAACTAAATCTCCAAGTGCGACGCAAACAATTCGCTTTGACTTACGTAACATATACAACGTTATTCAATAAGCTTTCAAATTTTTAGAAAGGCTTGCCGGAAAGTAAAGATAATAAAACCCAAACATACAATTTCATCTTATTTATTAACATTACAATCCTTGCTTGTTATAAACTATATTCAAAAAGTATACTAAGTTTTTACTTTCAACGTCAAACATTGATAGTTGACTTTTTAACCACCAAAATAACTTCAACCTTAACTTGGCCGTAAATCTTCATTTTTAAGAGTTTACAAGGCCTACTGAATATCAAATACGGACCTTAAACATCCTTTAATTATATTCAAAAGCCTAATTTAGATTTCAAAATTTTCTCGACACGCTATGGTCAAGTCAAACTTTCTGGTCAACAAAAGTCAACACAAAGTCATATCAAAATTCATTTTTACCAAAATCCAACCATTCCAACATGTTTAACTAGCCTAAAAAACATGTACTAAATCCATCAAACTTCCGGTGCATCACTTTAAATATACTTTCAAACCCATTTTGCACTTGAATCATCTAGCTACAATCACATATATGCAATAACCATCAAATAAATCAACAAATAACAACAAGTAAATACTCACAAAGCAATAACAAGACTCGACTTCTATTGATCCCAAACCTAGATCGATTCCTTAGGTTGTCTAAGGTTAAATTACCTTGGATAAATCCAAAATAACTTGGTGTAGAAACTTTTAAGTATATAAAGTGTATGGCGGAATCTACAACCTTAAATACTCTAGAAGTATTATCAATGAAACAGGTATATCTTGAACAACAAAATATAACCAAAACGCTCTAAATATTATTAGATCAATAATACGAGTACTCTTAACTTAGTACTGGGGTTACAAACCTTGAAGCTTTTCTCAATCAACTTTGACAACTATGAAAACTGATAATGATACGAATGCGTGTATTGTGATATCTCAACTAATGCCCTAGACCCTCCTTTTATAGACTAAAGAGTCCTAGTCAGCTTACAATATATTCCTAAGATATCTCAATCTTTTCAAAACATAAACGTAATCTTCTAAATAAAATACATATGTAATATCTTGCACATAAATAATCTCAACACTATATCATCACACGACAAGTCTTTTCTCCAAACAATCTTTATCTCTTTAATTCTCTTATTCCTCTTACAGTAAAAAAGTCTTCAAACAATTGTAATCTTTCCACCATCAGCACTAATAAACATAAGCAGTAGTAACATTAGTACTAGCAGTACTAATATACTGCGACATTAGCAAACAACACATACAGACAACTACAAACAACGAAAATCAACCAGAACGAAATACAATCATAAATACATACAAAAGACAAAACAGACTGAAACTAAAAACCAGATAAAATACACAACAAGATCAAAACAAAAAAACAAAAAAAAGATACAAATACCCAAACTACAACCCTACCGCTTCGAAAACTAACAAACATAAAAACGCCACCAGCTTCGACTCTCCGCAATCCAACCCCCCACCATCCCACATACCCCCAACCCCCCCACGACCCAACTCGCTCTCCTCCACCCCCCCCCACCGATACCCCCCTCTCCAATCCCGGCCACTGGATACAACACCCAACACTCCTGGCACCTACGGTCCAAGCCCAACAACTCCTCGAAGAATCACTCCGAGAAAACCCAAAAACCCGGAACAGAAGCACCCAATCGCACAACGACACACAACTACCACACGAACACCATAAAACACACATACCCTCCTACAAACTACATACCTACAACAACCAAAAAAACCCCACGCCCCACAACACCAGCAAAATTCCCTACCACATCCCCACTACCACAACCACACTTCCTCACACCCATCCCTACCCCCCAAACCATGTAAAGTGGGGTGGGTGTTAGTGGATCTACCATTAAGCAACTTGTACTAAGCATCAATAAACTTTTACTACTACAGCACTAAAAGAACCACTAAACTACTTAGCTTATATTTTAGTCTTCAACACTGAGCAGATCTTAACTTCAATAACAGTAGTAACATTATGCTATCAGGAGAAAATTATACTAACATTAGTAACTAGCATTGGTAACATAATACTATTCAGTACTAACCACTTATCAAAAATCTCCATTAGTACCTAAGCACCATAACATCCTAAGAATCCATGAAGTCTTTTAAGAGTCCCAACAATCCTACCCCTAAACATGATGTTCATCTTCTGAATCTTCAAGTTTCTTCTTTAAAAAAGTCTCCAACATAACTTCAGAAGATGCTTCAAACGCATCTCATATACCTTTTGTTGTTACCCATAACTTTAGCAGTTGATAACAACATTCTCTTTATGAATGATCAGTTTGAGTTTCTTGTTGAGCATATGGTGATGGTAATTGTGTGAGGGGGTAATCTCCGTTTCAACTCAACATAAAAAATGTGAAGATTAATTAAATCTTATCAAAGTGAACTCCAGAAGAATCAATCGAACTTCCAAATCGTCACGCTGCAAATCCTTGTAAAATTCTCGCATACATCACTCCTCCTTTTGTTCTGGTTCAAACATAACTTTTAAATCTCCCCACAACACTCTTTCAAACTCATTGTCAGGCCTTGTATCACCATACTTTGCCTTCACTATTCTCCAAAGAGCTTCTAAATCTTCTCTGTCTATTCCTTGTAGCATCCTTATCATTGATGAATATCTCTTGAAACTTCCATCTGCTCTTATTAACTGATAATGTACCAACATACCCTCTTTATGAAGCTTATATCAGATATCACACGAGTAGTTTTGGTAGCAGTATTATAGCATCAATTGCTATATCTTCAACCCCTTTTAATCACCAAAAGCTTCTTTAGCTCAGCTTCATCAATTTCATCAACTTCCTCTGAGATCTTTTTCTTCCTCTACTTTTTGTTTCTTTAAGGATTCTTTCTGTTGTTCTTTCCCTGCTCTTTTCCTTCCTAAGCATTTCATTCTGCTCATATTAGTGTATCCTCTCTACTTCTTCCTTCATTTCTTACTTATCCTGTACTTAGAACCCATAGCTACAAAGGTATTACTCTCTTTTAATTCCTTAACAAACAACTTTTGTAATATCATCAAAACCCTTATCTTTTAGTTTTTTTGTATGTCTAATCCTCCCATGAGCTTTAAGATAAGTAGACATTTGAGTTCTCTTTTGTGCCTTGGTAGGAGGTCTGTTTCTTTTTTCTTGTGCTCTGAGGTGCAAGCAAAATGCTTTCTCTTTCTCCATTATTTTCCATAAATAGTTTTGCTTTCTTCCTCAATCTGTTAAATTTCTCTCTTTCCTTTGATTGGAGTCTCTTAACTAGCAATCTATCAGCCTCCATCATAGCTTGTGTATTTTCCCATAACTCAATCAATGCTATATTGGCTTCTTCTTCTTTTTCCCTTGCTAGCTTTTGCTCTTCTAATAATTCAACACCTAACTTAGCTGAGTATCTCTTGGCAATTTTGTTCATCAAGAGCAATTTTGATCTCTTCCTCTTCAAAGGAACTTCAGGCTCATCATAAATAACCTTTTCCTTTATCTTTAGAAACTTGAAGGTTATGTCTCTTATGGAACTCTTGAACTCACTGGCTCATGTACAACCACCACTATATCCTTAGGTCGTGAAGTTTGTTGTTGTTGTTAGCACAGCAGTAATTAACAACTTTATTAGGCTTACTGCTTTATCTGTAAGGTGTCAAATCCAAAGTGGATTTCCACATATTTGTAGAACAACACTATCATTAAATACTACCAAGAGGTAGTAAATTCTTTCACATAGTACTATCATCAGGCTTAGTACTCTGTTCATCTTTCCCATCAACTTTAGCTTCCACATGCATCTCATCATCCTCCAAAACTCTAGTATCAAACATTAATCATCATCCTGTCTCTCTTGAGTTTCATCAACCAAAGAAACATCAACATCAGCATCAATATCTTCAATACTCCTCCCCTGTTTGGATGCATCTTCAGGAGCACCCAAACTCTCCTGGTCTTCAGAGGACTCAACTCTCCTAGACATACCAACTTTCCTGAGTCTTTTCAAACCTGTAGGTCTTGACATTTTCCTCCTTTCTAACCTCTGGATCCTCTTCTTCAAAGCAGCAATCTCCTTAGCTTGAGCATCCTTTGCTTTTTGTAAATCAAGAACCTGTGTTTGCAATTTGGTACATAAAACCATCAAATTAGTTAGTTGCATGCTATCCTCACCACTAGGTTGTGGATCATTAGAAGGTGTTGGTACACTTTCCTCATGCTCTGCCTCATCTTGAGGAACCTCTGCCTCATCTTGAGCCTTCTTAGATGGTTTATCCTTCTTGGGTTGGGAAGATGAAGATGGTTGATCAATAATGTGTATTAGAGTGGAATCAGTTGGATGATCTGAATCCTCACCCATTTCTTCAACAGGTTGAACCATCATGGTATCAAATAAAGGTGTTATTCTCCTAGAGAAATCCTTTCCAGCTCTCTTCATATTGGCAAAAACTTTCTTTGTGTGAAAGGGATTAACAAAAATCTTCTTGTGAGTTGACATATTACCCAGTTGTTGATTAATGAAAACTTGGAGAAAACGTGGATACAGCAAGAATTTGACTCCTCCATCTAAGTGTTTCACCATTGCATCAAAGATATACTTAGACAGATTAAACTTCTGATTAGTTGCCAAGCATATGATCAAAGAAGCCATAGAACTACTGAACTCATTCCATGCAGTGGATTTAGCACTTAAGCATTGAGTAATAGTATGAATGAAATACTTCCACTGTGGAGAGAAAAAGGCTTTATAAAAAGTAAGCTTTTGAGAAGGCTTTTCATACCCCATACGTGCCAATTCTTCAAAGATAGTAGCAGTTGGAAGACAATCAGTACCTTCTGCATCATCCAAGTGAAGATCTCTCCTAATGCTTGACTCCGTAACAATAACCCTCTTTTTATCAACTAAGGCTTGTAACTGCCGCACTCTATTAACTGTCTGAACCTTGGCAGTTGTCCAAAATTGTTCAATACAAGATGTGTAGATGATTAGATTGACTGTTAAAGCATAATGAACAGAACTTGTTTTCAGGAAATCAATTATCTCTGCAAACCCATCACTTTCTTCCCCCCCCCCCCCCCCCCACCCCCCCCCCCCCCCCCCCCCCCCCCCCAACCACACCCCCATAAAACCACCACCACCCCCCCACCACCCCCACCCCCCCCACCCCCGACAACCCCCCACCCCCCCCACACCCCCACCACCCCCACCCCCCACCCCCCCACACCCCCTCCCCCCCCCCCCACCACCACCCCCCCCTACCCCACCCCCACCCCCCCCCCCCCCCCCCCAATCCCCCCCCCCCCCACACCCCCCCCCCCCACCCCCCCCCCCCCCACCCATCCACCTCCACCCACCCACCCCAACCCCACCCACACCCCCCCCCCCCCCCCCCCCCCCACCCCACCCCCCCCCCCCCCCCCCCTTCCCCCCCCCCACCACCCCCCCCCCCCCCCCCCCCCCCCCCCCCCCCACCCCACCACCCCCCCCCCACCCCCCCCCCCCACACCCTCCCCCCACCACCCCCCCCCCTCCCCCCACCCCCCCCCCCCCCCCTCACCCCCCCCAAACCTCCCCCCCCCCCCCCCCCACCCCCCCCCCCCCCCCCCCCACCCCCCTCCCCCCCCCCCCCCCACCCCCCCCCTCCCCCACCCCCCCCAATTCTTAAAGATAGTAGCAGTTGGAAGACAATCAGTACCTTCTGCATCATCCAAGTGAAGATCTCTCCTAATGCTTGACTCCGTAACAATAACCCTATTCTTATCAACTAGGGCTTGTAACTGTCACACTCCATTAACTGTCTGTAACTTGGCAATTGCCCAAAATTGTTCAATGCAAGATGTGTAGATTACTGGATTGACTGTTAAAGCATATGAAACAAAACATGCTTTCAGGAAATCAATTATCTCTGCAAACCCATCACTTTCTTTGGGTTTTTCCAAGAACGCGACCACATTGTGCGTTTCAGCAAACTTAGGGCTTGACATAATGATGAATTTGATGATCAAAGATGAAAATTAAATTAGGGTTTATGGTTAGAGAGTGTTTGAATAAGTGAAATCGAATAAAGAAGTAAATGAAACCCTTAATCGAAGTATTTATAGAATCACCCTCAACAGCAGAAACTTAAACTGACAGCATTAACATACGCTTAACAGCAAAAACAAATACAGACAGTACTAATTTAAGCCTAACAGCATTAACTTAAGCTTAGCAGCATTAAGTTGAAACTGAGCAGCAGTAAAAAGAATACACCAGTAATCATTCAATTTTCATTCCAAAAAGCAACTTTCATCATCAAATTTGATTCACACATACTCTCTTTCTATTTTTAAGCTCACAAAATCTCTCATTTCTTTTGGCTTACCAGACGACCTTTTCTGTTTTTTATATAACATAGAGTACAAAATTTGGTCAAAATTACCAATGGTTTCATACTGTCACTCACCCACTTCCAAGTTTGTAAACCTCTTAGAGAGGTGGATCATATGGACTATTTAGATGGGTAATCTCCAAAACTATTTAGAGCATTCACATCGCCTAATAAGTATCTTGGCACCTGGGACCACTACCTGAATCAATTCCCTAAGGAGTTGATTCATTAAGTGTTGCCATGGATTGGGTCTTATTTGATGTTACCACTGTCCTGCTCTGCTTCTAAGCTAGAGGCAGTAGTGGCAGCCCTTTCCATTCTGTCACCCAACTCCTTATGGACAGCCTCATCACCAACCTTTGTCAGGGGGACCACTAGACTGAGGTATCTTGGTGTCCCGACCTGCTATTGTATAGCCAAGAACGGTTCTGATCCCTTTTGAACATACTCATGATATAACACATCCTTTCATCCATGCTTTTTGGTTGTATAAATAAGGAACCTCCCCTCAAGAGATAAGAATTTGAAACAGTTGCAACTCTGGTGCCCATGTGATCTTAACAGTATTAACATTTGCCTGGCAGTAGAAATTTTCTGCCTAGCAGTATTAACTGAAGTCGAACAGCATTAACTCTATCTTTAATAATTATGCAACAACATGCCTCTATTCATCACAAGCACACTAGAAAAGACTAGATAGACATGTGGGAATTCATGAGGATCCATATTTATGCATAACCCATGAATAAAAGTTAAACACTGTGAACCAAGACCATTATCTTTCTTCAAAAAGGTAAAGTATTCAACATCAGGTATTCAACATGCTTTGCCTGCAAATGTTAGTTCATAGCCAAATATACAAACTCCAAAACATTTTCTTCTTAACAGCATTAACTATGACTAACTGTTTTAACAAACAGTCTTAAGTATAACTAACAGTTTTAATTATACTTAGCAGTATTAATTGAGAAAACTAACAGTATTAATCCTTTACAAAAACATAAAGAGATATAGACAGTTAAGGATTCAACATTCCAATACTTGAGACCAAGTATTGAAATCTGCCTGCATCAAAACCTTTTGTAAGAAGATCTGCAACATTTAAATCAGTATAAATTTTAACCATTTATATTAACTTTTTAGTGTTGCAATCTCTTATAAAATGATACCTAATCTCTATATGTTTTGTTTTAGAATGTTGAACAGGATTTTCAATAATGCAGATAGTACTGTTATTGTCAATATTAATGACAGTGTTCATGAATAGTACCATAATCCAGCAATTGTTTTGAATCAGAGTAACTTGTCCATAACACTACAGCAGCCACATATTCAGCTTCGTTGTAAAGTGGCAACCACATTTTGCCTTTTTTACACACCGCCAAGATATCAACCTGTTTTCCTCAAAAACTGACAGCCACCTAGTTGTAGACTTCCTATCTAGATTGCTACCAGCATAGCACACTTCAGTATAAGCATCCAGTTCAAGGCAGAATCCCTAGAATACCAAAGGCCTAAAGTTGGTTTGCCTTTCAAATATCTAAACATTATCTGACTGCTAAGAGATGAGATGTCATAGGATAACTTGAAAATCTAGCACAGCACATACTACAAACATTATCTGGTCTAGATGCATTGAGATACATCAAAGACTCCAATCATAGATCTAAAGAGATGTACATCAACATCATCAGACACCTCCAATCCTATGACCAAATTTTTCCAAATCAACAGGAGTTTGAAGCAGACTTTCACATCAGAGTTATTAATTATCTCAAAAATTTAGCTACATATTTGTCTTGACTGATAAATATTCATCTTCCTTCTGTTGTACTTGTAACCCTAGAAAGAAAGTTAATTTTTCACCCATAGAACTCATCTGAAACTTATCTTTCATTAGCTTCTCAAAACCAGTACATAACTCCTTATTTGTTGAGCCAAAGATAATATCATCTACATAGACCTGTACAAGCAAAATATCTCCTTTTTGCTTCTTGATAAATAATGTCTGATCTATCTTGCCTCTTTTAAACACATTGCTCAGCAGATAGTTTGCCAAAGTTTCATACCATGCTCTTGGTGCTTGATGCAACCCATAAAGTGCCTTGACCACCTTGTAAACTTTGTCTGGATGGTCAGGATCTTTAAATCCTGGTGGTTGAGTCACATAGACCTTCTCCCAATTGCGTCCGATAGAAGAACACTCTTTTACATCCATTTGATATACAAGAAAACCCATAAAAGAAGCATATCCACAAACACTCTTAAATCCATCATTCTTGCCACATGTGCAAACGACTTCTTCCATTATCAATACCTTACATCTTTCTATGACCCTGTGCAACTAACCTTGCTTTATTCCTAATCACAATTCCCCTTCTTCTTTCTTGTTTCTGAAGACCCATTTTGTTCCAATGGCATCTTTCCATAGGGAGATCCACCAGTATTCATAAACTTGTAAAAGTTTTAATGCAGAAGTTTCTTCCATGCATTACTTCCACCCAAGATGAATCAGATAGAGCTTTAGCAATGCTTGTTGGTTCAATCTGTGATAAGAAACAAGAATATAAACAAGTATTTAGGGTATCATGTGTTTACTGCTCACATACATCACTGAGAAACCCTTGGTCAGAAGTAGGTTTTGACATTCTTCTTGTCTGAACAGTTGACTGCACTTCACCAATCACATTGTCAATTAGATGATATTTATGTATTCTTGTGATTGGTAGTGTTGGAACACATAAGGAATTTGTAATGTTCCCTAAATCAACTCCTGGTTCTTCTTCAGTGTTGTCTTCTTCATTTGGACTAGCAGTACTAACTGATGGACCAACAGCATTAAGTTTAAGACTACCAGTATTAACATCAGGACTAGCAGTATTAACTTGTTTCCCAACAGCATTAACATCTTTAGAACTGCTATCATCTGCAAACCTTTCTTGTTTAGCATTCTCATTATTTAGACTATCTTTAACCTGCTTTTGAGCATCATCAGCATTATTTGGTCACCATTAACACATTCTTTGTATGTGAAGTCACGAAATGAAGTATCTATCCAAATTGGCATCACAATGGCCATCATGACTGTTTACTTTCTGAAAGTAACCTGCAAGTCATTAGAAAACTGTACTCACAGGTAAAGCTGGTACATAGTTTCATAGATGGGGTTTTAAAGAGTCAATATCAAACAGCTATTTTAGACCAGTCCCTTCTATCATAGGCTTATTCTCTAAAAACCCAATATGCAAGTTTTCTTCTACCCTCTTGGTTCTAGTATTGTATACCATAAAAGCTTTACTACTCAAAGAGTATCCAATAAAGAAACCTTCATCACTTTTGCCATCAAACTTGCCTAAACTATCCAAAGTATTAAGAATAGTAACATGACAACCAATAGTCCCACCATAAAACTTAGGAGCAGGTTAATACTTCTAAAAAATTCAATAAGGTGTCTTGTTATGAGGCTTGACTACTAAAACCCTGTTTTGTACATAACAAGCAGTAGAAACTACTTCTGCCCAAAATGTGGTAGGTAACTTAGAGTCAGCTAACATTGTTCTAGCAGCCTCAATGAGTGTCCTATTCCTCCTCTCAGCAACACCATTTTGTTTGAGGATCCTACATACTAAATGCCTCTTAATACCTTTTTCTCTGCAAAAATCATCTATAACTTTGTTCTTAAACTCAGTTCCATTATCACTTCTGATTATTTTTACTTTCTTATCCACTAGGTTTTCTATTTCTTTGATAAAGTGCTTAAGGATCTCACTGGTTTCATCCTTATTTGTTAAAAAGAAAACCCATTTAAATCTACTATAATCATCAGTGACTACTAAGGCAATACTTCTTATTCATCAAGCTAATCACCAAGGTGGACCAAACAATCCATATGTAGCATAAAGCAAAGGCTATAGTAAATGATTATAGAACTTTGGACTTACAAGAAGCTTAGTGTTGCTTCCCTTTAAGACAAGCAACACAGGTTTGGTCATTTTCAAACGTTTTGTAGGCAATCCTCTTACTAGATTATCCTTGACTAGCTTATTTATGTTTTTAAAATTAATATGACCAAATCTTCTGTGCCAAAGCATTGATTCATCTAATGTAGCCTTTGCAACAAGACAAGTCAAACTTTCTTTAGGAACAATGTTCTTCATATCAAAACTGTACATATTGTCCTTTCTAGGAATTTTAAGAAGTATCTGATTTTCATCAGCACTTAAAAATTGGAGACAAGACAAGACATTCAGTATCTATATAAAGGAACATAGTTCCTTTTGCACACACATCGTGAGACACAAAAAGATTGAATTTTTAACTCATTGACAAAGTATACACTTCAAAAATCAAGATTATCAGTCATAAGAGTCTTTACCAGAAATTTATGACCACCATATGCACCTCCTCCAAATGCAACATAACCTCCATCAAACTGCTTGAAATCAAGAGATAAGTTATGTTACCAGTCATGTGCCTTGAGCATCCACTGTCAACAAATCCTTTATCATCAAGTTGTGGGACCCAGGCCATTACTGACTTGGATCTGCCCCGTGCATCAATGTAGTTATATCTGTTCAAAGTGATTGATGCACTATTAGGTTTGATAGGTCTCCAAACCCAACATGTTGAGGGCTTAACTGCATTGAACCTATTTGCCCTGGAAGCATTAACTTATGTTTTATTTGGCCTAAAAGTATTAACTACTCTGGGCCTAACAGTATTAACAGGTGTTCTGTATGACCTAGCAGTATTAACTATTCTAGGCCTAACAGTATTAACCTTATGATTAAAATGCCTGTTAGTTAATGTTGGATTCTTATAAAAGGGACTTTGGACAGTAGCATATTATGAATTGTAAAAATGAGTCTTTGTCTAGCACAATGCATGTTGGTTTTTGGTGAAGCAGTATAAACTGACTTAGTATGTACTAAGGAGTTTTAAGACCAGTTACATTAGCAAAAGCTGCTCTTTGGAGTCATATTTTTTTGGTTCTATGGGGTGAGTTCTGCATAATAGTCATTATCCACCCTGTTGTAATTGTTCCCACTTACCACCTTTTTCTTTTGATGGTAAGTACAATTTTTCTGCACATGATTAAAGCTCCCACAAATAAAACAAGCCTTGTTATACATCACAAATTCACTACCTAGTTGATTGGACTACCATGACCCATTCCAAAATCACTATTCCCTCTAGGACTTGTGTAATCTATACATTTTCCTGCATACCTAACTGGCTTTTTAACTGGTTTTTCTATTTAGCAGTAGTAGGAATAACAGATTTCTTTTCAGACTTAGGCTTAGACTCATCTTGTTCCTCATCATCTGACACCCAATCCTCAATATTGGAGTATCATTATTCTTCCAAACTTTCTTAGGTTCTACTTCACTAACACTCTTACTAGTGTTAGACCCACAACCTTCAACAAAGCTACTTTTGACTTGTTTACCTTGATCTACTACCAAAGACATACAGAATAATCATTACAATTTTCTGATACCTTTATCACAAACCCACATTAGACTCTTTCTTACTATTCTCAGGACCATAGCCTTTGAATTCAGGCTCTTTGAATTCATCAAGACCAGAATAAGACAGATCCGCTTGTTAAGAGTCTAGTAAGTTAGAGGAATTAGGTGGAGGCCTGCACTATATCCAAAACCCTTTTACTTTTGTCAGTTATCTGACTTCCTAACAACTGATCTAAGTATTTTGAGGCCTTACCAAATTTCTCAATTTTAAAATCAATGGCATATTTTTCTTGCTTAACTTTTTCAAACTCTGTTTTAAACATATTTATTTCATATTGTTTGACTCCTACTTCTCTTTTAAGGACAACAACTTCTTTACTTTCACAAACAACATTAGACTCTTGCTTACTGTTCTCAGGACAATAACCTTTGAATTCAGGATCTTTGAATTCATCAAGACCAGAATAACATTCATGAAGTTTAGCAAGCAAATCATCATACTGTTTCTTAAGAGTTTCATAGTTATTCAGACAAGTTTTAGAGCAATTTTTATCAGTGTATACATCTGAGTCTGAAAACGCCATTAGAGCCATGTTTGTCTGAACTTGTTCTTCTGCCATGTCACTCTAATCAAAACCTACACCATCTATATCCAACATTGCCTTTGAGGATGTGTCTTTATTGTTTCCTTGCTTCTTGGAGTTGTCTTGATTTCTAAACTGACCTTCCTTGCTTCTTGGTACTCTATACTCCCTGGCAAAGTGTCCCATCTTATGACAGTTGAAACACTCTACCTTGGATTTATCATACCCAGCAATATCATTAGAATTAATGAAAATCTTCTTGACTGTCCTCTGATAGTACCTCTTTGCCCTCATACTTAGCAAAGAGAGCTGCCACTTTAAATCCATTGCTTCTAAATCATTTTCACAAATTTGCTCTAAGTTCTTATGCAAGAGATCAGAACCATTGGGATTTTCAACCATGAAAGCATACATAAAATTATTACTTAAGCTAGCAGTACTAACTTGAGGACTATTGGTATGTGCTTAAATACACATACCTTTTACCTTTAAAAACGAGCTAAAATAATCAAAAACGGACTTAAAATGCC
>BQNB010105907.1:0-18580 GCA_026074375.1 Tanacetum coccineum | reverse complement strand
CCAGCACCCCCAATCCCCCATATCCCAACCATGCGCACACCACTTGAGCCCATTTCAAGTTGTGATATCAAATCCTGCAAACGGTCTTTCATTCCGACAAGCCCTTCATCAATATCTGAGTTCAAGCGAAACAGTCCACTAAAAATTGTATCAAAATATCATACTCGTTGTCTTTTGAAAACCAAATTATGCTTCCGCAACATTTTACTTATGCTTCCGCAAATGTTTAATTTCCTTTAAATATTGTAAAACTTATTTATTATTAAACAATGCAACGAGTTATGATTTTCAAAACGTCCATTAGTGGTCGTTCTCTTGTGCCTTGTGTTCGGATTATGATTTTCAAAACGTCCATTAGTGGTCCTTTAAATAACCCTTTTACGTGACCAAGATAAATAAAGTACACAAAGTACATAATTATCTTTCTAGTAATTATATATTACTTGGTGGATGTAAGCCTTAATTTATTTGATGACCGTTTACATTCATTGATTTTTTTTTTATTTTTTTTAGTCTACGTAATTTAGCTTAAAAGTAAATATTAAAAGTAAACGCGTATCGGACTAAAATAAATAGTGATCATTAATAGAGTCGTACAATGACATGAAAATGAGAAATGTTACAGGTCTTGAGGCAGAGGTCTGCTCATTGAGAGCTTTTGCTTTCATCTTAATGATGTCTTGAGACCAAAATATTTGCTCAGGAGTCAATTGCTTTTGTGGTGTGAAGGTCGCTAAATAATTCTCTTTCGAGTAATCAGGTGGTGCAATCTTAACCTTATGAGTCACACACTCAGGGTCTTTCATTTTCCTAAACAAATCCTGAATGCTTAGACTGAAGCACGGAAACCAGAGAACATCAAGAACGAAAATGTAAGAGGTATGATCAGGAAGGATATACCAAAGGAGAAGTTGGAACCCCATATGGATGGAACTTTATGCTTGAATAGCAGGAGTTGATTGCCATGATATGGTAATTTGAGGACTGTGATTATACACGAGTCCCACAAGTCAAAATACTCTATCCATCTGGGTTTTGACAAGATGCATCAGGACATAAAGAAGCTATATTAGTGGCCCAATGTAAAGGCCGACATCGCCACCTATGTTAGCAAATGTTTGACATATGCTAAGGTTAAGGTTGAACACCAACGGCCATCGGGTTTGTTGGTGCAACCCAAGATACCTCAAAAGAAGTGGGACAATATCGCTATGGATTTTGTCACAAAGCTTCCTAAGTCGTCACAAGGTTGTGACACCATTTGGATGATTGTTGACCGACTTACTAAGTCTACCATCTTTGTACCAATGAGGGAAACTAATCCCATAGAGAAACTGGCAAGAATGTACCTAAAGGAGGTTGTCACGAGGCATGGAATGCCCATCTCGATTATTTGTGATCGCGACCCTAGGTTCGCATCAAATTTCTAGAGGTCACTTCAGAAGGCTTTGGGTACTAGTCTGGATATGAGTACTGCGTACCATCCACAAACTGACGGACAAAGCGAGAGGACTATTCAAACTCTCGAGGATATGCTGCGTGCTTGTGTGATCGACTTTGGAAAGGGTTAGGTTAACCATTTGCCTTTGGTCGAGTTTTCATATAACAACAGTTATTACGCTAGCATCAAGGCTGCACCATTTGAAGCACTTTACGGTCGAAAGTGTCGTTCACCTGTGTGTGGGGCCGAGGTTGGAGAGGTTCAACTCACCGGTCCAGAAATAGTTCAATAGACGACCGAGAAGATCGTCCATATCAAGCAAAGAATACAAGCCGCACGTGATAGGCAAAAGAGTTACACCTAATTACAGCGTAAGCCAATGGAATTTCAAGTTAGGGATAGTGTTATGCTTAAGGTTTCGCCTTGGAAATGGGTCGTACGTTTTGGCAAACGGGGGAAGTTAAACCCTAGGTATGTCGGACCATTCAAGGTGTTGGAAAAGGTTGGAGCCGTTGCTTACAAGCTTGAGCTTCCTCAAGAGTTGAGCAAGGTTCACAATACGTTTCATGTATCCAACTTGAAATAGTGCCATGCCAACGAACCATTAGCCGTTTCGTTGGATGGACTTCATATTAATGACATGCTTCATTTTGTCAAGGAACCAGTAGAAATCATGGATCGAGAAGTTAAACGGTTGAAGCGAAGCCGTATCCTAATTTTCAAGGTTCGATGGAACTCTAGGCGAAGTCCTGAGTTTACATAGGAACGCGAGGGTCAATTTTGAAAGAAATATCCACATTTCTTCATAAAGACCACATCGTTGTCAAGTGCCACGTCTTAAGCCTTGAGGACAAGGCTCATTTAACGGGGGAAGACTATAACACCCCGTGTTTTAGGGTCATTTATGACGTCAATAAATTCACTATTTATTTTTAGTATTGTACGCGTTTGCTTTTAAATCGTAATCGTTAAGTTAAATCGCGTAAGCTAAAAATTATCATTCAATATAAACGGACATCAAACAATTAAATGTTTACATCAAGCAAGTGTTAAGTAATTATTTTGAGGATAATTATTAACTTTGTTCATTTTATTTTTATTGGTTGCGTAAAGTGTTTACGTTTCGCGATAAAATGCGTTTAGGCATTCCCGGAACCACCAAAACTTTTCAACGCTTCAACAAATACCCACAATTATACCCAATACCCAAAGTTTACAAAATATCATCATAAATATACATATATGGCCGAATATGGTCATGAAACACAAGATAAATATCTCAAATATCTAGCTAAAGTCTTGTACATACACATCTCATTAAAACACAAGACTTTCACAAGTAAAGACCAAGACTTTCCCTAGAAATCCTCATCATGTCTTTTATGAACTTGGTCTTGATTACAACTAGTTACAAGATGTATATAAGGCCTTGGCTAGTGTAAGTAAACACACACTCTTCATTTCTTAAGGTGAAACTTCACATATCTCTCTCCCTTTTGCTCTCTATGCCACGGCCCAACCTAAAAACCCTAAGAAATTCATACCAAATTTATTTACTACATTTCCAAGTGTTCCTACATCATATCTAAGATAACCTAAGGTGGTTAGAAGGTTTGGTTTAAGGTTTACAAGTGTTAAAGCAAGAAGGTTTAAGATTAGGGTTTTGGTGAAATTAAGGTTTTCAAGGTGTTAAAAGCTAGGGTTTGTTTGCTAAACAAAGGTTTAGATCTTGTTGTTCATCACCATACATCATATTAAGGTTATCTAAAAACCTTAATCTCTTTGCATTTGTGATTTTATGTGTATATAATGGTTATATAGTTAATCACCATCTAGGAAAAGTATTATCTTGTAAAATGGATTTTTACACTTGTTTATGGTTTGGTAAACTTTTACATATGATATATGGATGTTAATATCATGTTATAATGGAAGTACAAGTATTGTACATGTGTGGTTTATATATGAAAAGTATATATAAACAAGTTACCTTTCAAGTACACTTATATAAAGTTATGGACAAATAAGTATTTAGACATATGGATCTTGTGATTCATGGACAATATTTGGACAAATGAAGGACTAAGGACCCTAAGTATGTAAGATACATGGTATATATGATTGTAATGGACTTGTAACAAAGTGGTTAAACTAAAAAGTTATAAAAACAACTTTTAAACACATTTTGAGAAAATATCAAAAAGGGGCTGTTTGAATTCGAATTTTAAGGCATACATTTTATACTTTTATAAAATACTACATGTCACAAGGATCGTGGGCATGTAGAGAACTCGAAAAACCGATTTATAACGAAGGAGATACGCTAATTTTTAAGTTATACGCTAATTAAACGCGTTTATAAAAGAAATTTTATAAAAGTTACTGTTCATCTCAGATATGAATATTTTGAAAACATCATTAATTAGATATAACTTTTAATTACGAAGACGTGCTCGAAAGAATCACTAAAATCGGATCTAAAACGAATAAGATACGACATTTACGGGTTTTACGTTAATTAAAGTTATAAAAATAAGTTTATAACTGTCATGAACAGTGAAAACCACTGTTCATCAGGGGATCCAAAATATGAAAATGTAATATTTTGATACATCGACTTAATATGAAAGCGTGGACGTAAGAAACATCCCAAACGGGCTTAAAACGAGAAAGTTACACACTATTTTATACTTGTGCACTATGTCCTGACGTGAATAGTGTTGGTTCGTTTTCAATATAATTTTTTGCGAAACACTTTTAGAATAATTTATATAATATTTATACATGTCCTAAACTTTATAAATATTATTTTACAAAGACAATTGAATTATATATTTGATTATACGAGTACAAACACACGGATAATATTTATCAAATGCAATTTAAATATTCTTTCACAAACTCGATTAGATGGTGATGTAGCTATATATAATTATATATGGTAGTAGTTATTCAAAGTACTTAGTACTCATACGACCTATAATTGATTAGGTTGCATTCGGGCGTATTTATGACGCATTTTCTATTGTGATTTACATTGTTAAACTTATCCACTCGAGGTGAGTTCATAGCCCCACGTTTTACATTTTATAATGATTTATAAGTTTTGGGGTGAGAACATGCATTGTTTTATAATTGAACGCAAGTGAACATTTCATATTTAAATTGATTACGTGTTTGCCTAAGTAGCGATAACCCAATGTGCCCATTATCATGAACTATAAATTGTTTGTTCCTCTTTGAATAGACCTTTTGTTCTGCTTAGATAAATCTAAACAACTAGATTAGAAACCTTGTGGTGTATATATAAAGACTATGCGGAATTAATCTTTATATACACAGAAGAAACAATCAAACAATGAACACAGAACTTTCGCTATATTGAACAAATCACAAAAACAACTATATGTTTTGCCTAATAACTAATCGTGTTCTTCTTCTATTCTCTGAATATTGATCTATGAATACTGCTTCTAACTATGCCGTAAGGGTTCCTTTTTATACACTACTTGCGGTCCTACACTTAAAGAGAGTAGAGAGAGATATAATACTTATGAAATTTCACCAACTTTATAGAGAGAGAGATATAGAGAGATTAAACTGTTTTTCTCTGGAGATCAATAATGCCTAGAGGTTTAAGGGTATACATTGGTGGTCCGTTTTTTTGGAAGGTCAATTGCATTAAGATTTGGTTGCATTACATTTGGGGGAGGAAAATGTTTGTTTTCGAACTAGTATATTTGTTTAATTTAACTAGAACAAGTTAAAGCTTCTGGGCTTCTTTTGTATACAAACATTTGCTAATCCAATGTATACAGTTTTTAAACGACACTTTTTAAGGTCGTTCTAAATATCTTGTGCTATTGATCTTTGATGTAACGCTCCTACCCATATTTTCCGCTGCGAACATTTTGGGGGTGTTACAAATAGAGATTCTCCATGATGTTGTTGGAACATCGGGATATCGTTGCGAACTTTTATAGTCCTTCCCGGTGGAAAGAATTGAGAAAGCAAACGAGTAGTAAGATCCTCCCATGTGGTGATGGATCCTGCTGGAAGGCGTTCAAGCCAATTGCTAGCTTGATCGCGAAGGGAAAATTGAAATAAACGCAGGCGCGTTCGTTCCCTGTTTTCACTGTCAATGTCAAGTGAGTCCACAAGTTTTAGGAAATCCTTGAGGTGTTGGTTTGGATCCTCAGACCAAAGTCCATGGAATGAACATCTTTTTTGCACCAACCGGATGGTGTCGGACTGAAGAGGTACCACGTTGTTCCCTTTTTGGTGCTCAAGGTATTCCTCTCAGCCCTCATGGCTAGGTTTGAGTATTCTCCAAGAGTTACGGATCGGATTCTTGCTATACTCATGGTGGTTGACTTGAAGAGAATGGGGTTATCTCGGAAAAAACAAAAAAATATAAAAAAAAATAAATACAAAAAAGCAAACAATCAGCACAAAGAAAAAGATAGAATACGGAAAATGCTAATAGGCAGAGAATATTAAAGTCTCAAATGAAAGGATTCAAGCTAGTATAACTAAGCTAAACTATGATCAAAACCTAACTATTCCCCGCAGCGGCGCCAAAAACTTGATGCGGTTGTCGTAAGGGACTTCTACAAGAAGTTTTACAACTCCCTAGGCAGAGTACCTAACCGTTGTAGTAGTAGTATAGGCAAGACTCGGGGGATGTTATTGTTCTCTGGGGGAATAGGTTGGGAAGGCTTGATCATGGTCTAATAGAATTCTAGGGATTGAGAGAAGATTATTTTTGTATTTTTATATTTATAAGAAAGCAGTAAAATCATATGTTTGAGAGGTTTGGTTGGTTTTAGCTATTAAACTAAATAATAAACTACGCTAATGGTGATAACAATATAATAAAAAGATTGTATTCATTTAATCATGTATTACTCCCTAGATTGCTTCTCCTAGTGTTGTTGCTTTGTCACACTTGTGATGATCTATGTAATTATTTCCTAAGTCATGAACAGATTACACGAACCCGCCGTCTATTTAATATTACATTGAGGTAAAACATAAAGTAAGGTAGTATGAAGACTATTACCCGGCCCCCAAGAGTATATTAAATTCATTTGAAATATATTAAAAGTGGATCAACCATATAAGGGGCAAGGTAGTTTGAAGACTGTTACCCGATGGTATCCTTTCTACACAATCATGTTTCCCTAGACATATCAACAGTGATACAGACAAAAGCTAGTTTTCTAAAGTCTAACATGCATATTCATCACAAGAAGTAACACCACTAAGATCTACATTCTAGGTTTCATACAATCATAAATGAATACAATAAGGGGTTTAGCCAATCATGTTAAAGATAAAGCAAGAACAATAAAGAATCAAACAACAAGACATATTGAATGATTAAGATACTCTTACTTGATTAAAACAAGAATTAAAGGGGGTACAATAGGGTTTTGAAGCCCTAAAATCGTCCTAATAAGGTGCCAAACGAACTAGGGTTCGTCTCCCTTTTTACTCTAAAGTTACACACATAAAACCCTAATTTTGGGTCTATATTTATAAGAATATCGCTGTGACGGCGTCGCTTTTAATCGTGACGCCGTCATAAAGTAGAATCTTCTAGATCCGAGTTGAATCGGTGCGGGCTGACGCCGTCAAGAAATGTTGTGACGCCGTTACTAGATGAAGTGTGACGGCGTCGTGTATAAATAGTGACGCCGTCTCCAACCGCTGAGACTTTAAATCTTGAAGAGTCTTGGTGTTGGTTTGTAGTCTTGTCTGTTTCTTCTCCAAATGAGCCCAAGTCACGTGTATTTCCTTCAAATGCTAAATACCTGAAAAGGAACGATTAGGTACCTATTTTGGGCATAAATGCACGATTTAGGGGGTTAAATGACCCCGAAAAAGTGTATAAAATGACACATCATCAGTTATGCATATAGCAGTATCAAAATAGTTTTATAGTGTGATAAATTAATTAACAAAATGGAAACAGGGTAGTTTATAGGGTGATAACAAAAAGGTTTGCGAGATAACCGTAAGATGGTTTATAAGATAATAGTTAAGTAGCTCATGGGATGATAGTAAAATAATGTATATGATGAAAACAAAATAGTTCCATAAAGTAAGAACAAAATGATTTATAAGATGACAGTAACATGGTTTTTAAGATGATAGCAAAATAGTATATAAGATATCAAGAAGATAGTTCATAAGATGGTGAAAATAAAATTATAAAAATGATAGTAACTTTGTTTATAAAATAATGACGAAATAGTTTTTAGTTTAGAAAACAATAGTTGAGTAGTTTATAAGTGATGGTAAATTGGTTAATAAGGAAATAGTAAATCTGTTTATAGATGGTAGCAAAATAGTTTATGAGGTGGAAGCAACTTAGTTCGTAAAATGATAGCAAGTTATTTTATATGTGATGGTAAATTTGTTTATGAAATACTAGTGAAATAGTTTATAAGTGTTAGCAAAAGGTTCATAAGGTGCTAGTAAAATATTTTTTCATGGTAATAACAAAATAGGTTATTAGGTATGATTTATGTGATGGTAAGAACATAGTTTATAAGGTGGTATTTTACTAGATGATAGTAAAATAGTTTATAAAATGAGGGTTTATTACCCGATAGTAAGATAATTTATTAATGATAGTAAGATAGTTTATTAACGATAGTGGGAATAGTTTATAAGATGTTAGTTTATAAGATGTTAGTTCCTTAGATTGTGGAATATTATAAAGCGATTGTGGAATAGTTTATAAGATGTTAGTTCCTTTGACGATAGTAAGATAATGATTAGTAAAATAGTTTATCATATTGTTTAGGGTGACAATGCTCTTCATTAATAGTCCGACTTAACTAGAAAATTACGAGAACCGTGAAAAAGGATAGGCTTGGAAGGTTGTACCAGGGGTATCCTGCACTAAAAATAAGTGCATGGCAAGGGTGTAGGATAGTTACATGATCAGTGTGACCATCATAACAATTACAGGTTTAAAACATGGGTCAATCCTAATGCCTCTTATCAAGCAAATCCTAATACTTATTATGCGGTCTCGGGATGTATCACAAAAACAAGTTCTAGAATTTAATACACTATCAGTACACTCATATAATTTAATACCGATCTTAATGCTCCAGAATAGGCGATAAAGACCACACGTACACATCTGTAACGACGGAATAGATACATATGACTGCTCACTCCTTAACTAGAGAAAGCTAAAGGTATAAAATATCTTGGGTATCAATAATAGATACTCGAATTCCTATAGATCTAAAGGCGAACCTCACATTTTTAGGGTAGAATTTTAAGGGTTTTTGTGCTAGTCATATACATTCCTATCTATGAGACGCTATTAATACTCGGTTTTCATCTGTATGTGTCATAAATTTTTTTAATTGGGTCAAAATTACCTTTTTATGCTATGTTTTGATATATTACCCATCATTTTAAGGAACAAGCAAATGGCAAATGAAGGAATAGTTTCTAAGGCTTATTTCCCCTACACTTAAGTTGAACATTGTCCCTAATGTTCTATAGAAGTACCCGTAAAAATGAAATAAAGGGAAAGACACAAGGGAAAAGAACTAGAGTACTCTCCTGGGTTTGCTCAATAATGGAGAAGAAACATGCGATAACTGGTTAAATCGTCCTTCAAGAATCGTCTAATGAAACTTCCTAAGAACTTCCAAGCTTCTTCTCATCAAATATAACCTGTAATCAAAGACAAAGAAAACTACACCAAGCACTGAAATTAGGGTTGACTCTATAAAACAGTAAAGATAGGATGAGTGAATTGTTAAACTCAGGGTTTTGCAAGTTTATAAAAGAATTACAACTTTGTTAAGTGTTGTACAAGTTTTATTTTCAAAAAGACTTAAAATTTTCAAGTTTTTCTGTAATTGGGCGTTTGACGCCGTCAGGAATATCCTGACCCCGTCACAGGTGTCGTGGTGACGGCGTCGCGTGTAAATCGTGACGCCGTCTCCACGCTCTATGAAAACTCATTTTTTGTTTTTGATGAAAAATTTCCTGACTCATTCTTATATGTTATTTTCCTGTACAAAATGCTGCATAAAAACCTGAGAATTAACAATTCAATCATATGACTCGAAACTGACGCGAATTAATCTAAACAATTTATTTCAAATGTTTGAATTTGGTTCTCTAAAACCGGTATTTCTCTCATTTATTTTGTTTGCAAAATAACCTTTGATTGCAAATTAAGACGGAGTGGTTACTAACAATAGCAAAGCCATGATTGCAAACTAATTCAAACATAATAAAACAAACAATAAAGAATTAAAACACACAAGACACTCCTAATATGCGGGAAAAGTAAATATTGGGTTGCCTCCTAAAAAGCGCTTTTGTTTATTTACGAGTCTTGTAGCTAGACTCGAAGTCCACGTCCTTACGTGACCTCATTATGCTTACGTGTCCCTGAATGAGCCATTCTTTCATACTTTCAATCACTGGTTTCGGGACCTAGGTTTAAGCAAAAAATTTTTGTATATGAATTTATTCTTTTCATAAGCATTCTTAATTCCGTTAGTTAGATCTCTTTGATTTAGCATAAGGATGGGTGGGATCTTACTCCATGATACGTGCCCCCAATGTTTAAACCTAGGTATGGGTGCGTTGGGTCATTGGAATGTGTACTATCAATAGATCCTATGAAAAGAACATTAATCATTATGTGCAATCCATATTCGAGTTTAGTGATTTTCCTAAAGGGTTTACCCATTACAACTTCAGCCTTATTTATTTGAATAAATTCTCCTATGTCTTCCAATACCACAAAGTTCATGATGTAGGTAAAGCTGCCTACAAACACGTAGACATCCCTATCAACATCAACTAAGTTTTTTCATGTACTTTCTAATCCTTCTACCATTATAGTGTTGTTGGCTTTACGCGTATAATGTTATGGAAAGATGGGTCAAAGTAAGCGACGACTTCTAAAATTCAATCATATTGGAATTGCCAAATCATTCCCATCGAAACTATTGATTGCTTTTCTCTGCGTAGCATTTAACATTTCGTACTCAACGAATTCATTTAATGCACTTCACTTCATCCGAATATTGTACTGAATGAGGATTAAGGAGATAGAAACAAGGGGATTATTCGACTTGTGTCAACCGATTCATCATTGGACTCAAGGTCATTCATATTAGTCTCATT
Source organism: Tanacetum coccineum (assembly GCA_026074375.1). Classification (NCBI taxonomy): domain Eukaryota; kingdom Viridiplantae; phylum Streptophyta; class Magnoliopsida; order Asterales; family Asteraceae; genus Tanacetum; species Tanacetum coccineum. The sequence goes on along the minus strand of BQNB010105907.1, from coordinate 7,959 downwards.
AGGTTTGTTGGCGAAGTTATTAAGGAATCATTCAATACTCTCTAAGCGAGAGTCAACAAATTCCGAAATTCTTTGTAGCTTATGGAGCTCTTGGACGGCTTGTGCGCGTAGCGCAACTGTTAGGACAGGGCGGTTACTTGTTAGTGGTAGATTCACGTTCTCCATGATGAAGAATGGAATAGTCAATGAAAATTATGAACAAATACACAAAGAAAAGATAGACTATGAGAAAGCTAATATGCGGAAATTAAAGTTTCACTTGAAAGGATTCAAGCAAGTAGAACTAAGCTAAACTACAATCAAAACATAACTATTCCCTGGCAGCGGCGCCAAAAACTTAATGCGGTTGGCGTAAGGGACTTCTACAAGAAATTTTACAACTCCCTAGGCAGAGTACCTAACCGTTGTAGTAATAGTATAGGCAAGACTCTGGGGTTCTTATCGTTCTCTAGGGGAATAGGTTGGGAAGACTTGATCACGGTCTAACAGAATTCTAGGAGGTGAGAGAAGATTATTTTGTGTTTTTATATTTTATAGAAAGCAAGTAAATCATATGTTTGAGAGGTTGGGTTTGGTTTTAGCTATTACACTAAAGAATAAACTACGCTAATGGTGATAACAATATAATAAAAAGAATAGTATTCATTTAAATCATGTTATTACTCCCCTAGATTTTCTTCTCCTAGTATTGTTGGCTTTGTCACACTTTGATAATCTATGTATTTATTTCCTAAGTCGTTATGAAAAGATTACACGTACTTGTCCGTCTACTTAATATTTTTTTTGTTGAGGCAACACACAAGTGAAGGTAGTATGAAGACTTATTCAAGGCCCCAAAAAGTATATTAAATGCATTTGAAAATATATTTAACAGTGGATCAACATATAAGGGGCAATGATGATAGTATGAAGACTGTTACCGATGGTATCTTTTTACATAATCATGTTTCCTCATAGACATATCAACAGCGATACAAACAAAAACTGGTTTTCTAAAGCCTAACACAGGCATCTTCATTTCACAAGAAGCAACCACCACATAAGAATTTACATTCGAGGTTTCATACTTTCATAATTGAAAAATAAGGAGTTAGCAAAGCCTGTTAAAGATAAAACAAGAACATTAAATAATCAAACAACAAGACATATTGAATGATTAAGATAATCTTACTTGATTAAAACATGAATTGAAGGAGTTACAATAGGGTTTTAAAGCCCTAAAATCATCCTAATAAGCTGCCAAATGAACTAGGGTTTGTCTCCCTTTTTTACTCTACAGTTACACAACTTAAAACCCTAATTTCGGGTTTGTATATATAGATAAATCACTATGATGGCATCGTGTTTTAATCGTGACGCCGTCATGAAAGAGAATATTCTAGATCTTGGGCTGGGTCGTGCGAGCTGATGTCGTCGTGAATTCTTATGACACCGTCGTGGGATGAGTTGTGATGGCGTCACGTGTATCTTGTGACGCCGTCTCCAGCCGCTAAGAACATAATCTTGAGATGTTGGTGTAGGTCCGTAGTCTCATCCGTTTCTTCTCCAACCGAGCTCAAGTCGCGTGTATTTCCTCCAAATGCCTTCCAAATGCTAAATACCTAAAAAGGAACGATTAAGTACCTATTTTGGCCATAAATGCACGATTTAGGGGGTTAAATGACCCTGAAAAATTGTATAAAATGACACCTCATCAGTAACCAATGATCTCAAAACATCTTTCAATTGTATGACCTTTCAAACTACAATTCTTACATAGCAACTTGTTATAATTCTATATGTTACCATTATTGTTACTTATATTACCATTATTCCAAATAGCAGTGCTATTATTCCTTTTAACATCATTGGTTTTAGAAACAAACACAACAACTTGAGGCTTATCAGATTTTGCAGAAGTAGGAAGAATCGCTCTGTGAGATTCCTCTCTTGCAATAGTCACAAAGGCATCATTGACTTCAGGAAGGATTTCCCTAGTCAAAAGACTGCTCCTTATGGGCTGATAGATGTCATCAAGACCCATAAGAAACGGCATGAGCTTCAAGAGCTTACCATGATCTATCAGCTCAACCCTAGCCTCATAAACATAATCAGGCAGCTTGGTCAAGATATCAAATTCTCTCCAAAGAGAATTCAATTTATGGTAATATTCAGAAATAGGTAAACCACCTTGTTTAAAACTATTTATCTTTTGCAGCAAATTAAAAACAATTGAGCCATCAATTCTATCATAAGTTTCTTGCAATTCTTTCCAAACACTTTCATTATCAGAGAAAACATGACCCAAATAAACATCTTGAGACAAAGAACTTAAGATCCAATTAAGCACAACAGCATTACATTTGTCCCATTGTTCAAGCAATGGGCACTAGCAAGATAAGTTGATCTAACACAAGTTCTATTAACAAATCCTATTTTATGTTTAATTTGAAAGGCTAATTTCATCGCACTCGCCTAAATTCTATAATTCTCAACCCTAGTTAATTTCAAATAAACAATGAAAGCACAATTACAATCATTAGCATGAAGATGCAGGGGATTGCCCTGATCCAAAGATCCAATTATTATAGCCATAATGAAAACAGAAAAATATAGGCAAACAAGATCAACAATAAACCAAATAAGCAGATCATAACCAAACTAGCAGACAAAAACAAACAGCCAATATAACAACTCTGACTACCAAAAACTAACAACCAACCAATCAACAATCTTAAAACCTACAAACAACTAGATGTTGCAACTCACAGATTCCAAAAATCCTAAACCTTTCAACGGGACCTAGAACCCTTTAAAACTAACAATCATAAAAGAATCTCAACATACTCACCAAGATCCACAAGACTTGTGTCTAGTGAATTGGGAATAGCCAGAGCAAGTATTCACACCACTAAAGTGGCAGATCATGAATAGCTATTCCGTTTGCACCTACTAAGACCCAAGACTATATCACTCAAGATAAAAAACCAACTTAAAATGCTTTAATGATGACCAACAGCGAAAGACAACCAATTAGCACTAGATTCACTTAGTCTAGTGCAATTGATCAAGATCAAAACCCAATTAAACAACAGAACTACAGAATCAAGAAACACCCAAATTACAAATTAAGGTTTCCTCAAATTGATCACCCAATAGATGAATAATCCAGTTAATCAACGATTAACTACCCAATAACCTTTAAGAACCTCACAAAATCAAGAACCTTAAAAAATTAGGGTTTTAAGAAAAAAAATCCTAAATCGAATAATCCTTTAATTGATCCCCAAAGAACTACCAAGAGAGCTTAAAGAATCAATCTAGAGCTCTGATACCATGTAAAAATGATACAGAACAGCTAAGTTTATCAAATCACCTAGCCAACCTCCCCTTGGTGATCTTTATTTCTTATTAAATCTAGAGTACAAAGAAGACAAGTCCCCAACACGGATGCTTGCCAAAACAGTACAAAGGAAACCTAAGATAGTCCTTAACTGAGTGCTATCTTAAACCTATACAAAACTCACACACTAAAACTTATCAAAACTATCAATCTTGATCAAGATGATCAGATGAACACCAAACCCTAAAACTAGATATGAAATCTTGAGAGACAAAGATATTGAAGTAAAGAGAGAAAACGGATCAATGATATGAACCCTAGCTCCCTTCCTTTTTCTTAATATATAGCTCGTAGTTCCAATAAGGCCACTACACTTAAGAATTTAACAATACTGGCATAGACTATGTGATGACATCAAATAACGGTCTTCTTTGATATCATCACTTATCTCATGTAATTAACCCATTCTTTTTATAAATATTGCAAAGAATTGTTAATTAATCGTTTATATTTGAGAATTGCAGTAATTATGAAGCATTTGGAGAAAGTTAACTAAAAGGCACGCATTCTGGAGCTAAACAAAGATATTTTAAAGATTACTATTCTGACAGCCAATACGCCTTATCCATCAAAGAAGATACGACGTATCTGTGCCTGCACTCACCAAAGACAACGAAGGAAACAAGATCCAATACGCCGTATCTAGGAAAGGCAATACGCCGTATTCAAGATATATGGGAATAAAATATTCTAGAAGATATCAAACATGGTACCTACTCTAAGAAATCCCCAATACGCCGTATTCAAGACAATGGATACGCCGTATCGAACCGACTTCAGATCCTATAAATAGAAAACTCAAAAACGAGATTTAAGTGTGCAAAATCATATTTCTCGATAACCTAACCATAAAAGTCAATTGTCTGAGGAGAAAAAAAGCAGCAAGAGGTCGTGCAACACAATTCATTCCGTTAGGAGACAACGTGTAATTTCTTATACTCATGTAATCGTTCAGTTTTTGGTATCATTCGTTAACTCAGTTAGTTTACCTCGGCTAAATCATTACTCTTGTATTAATTATGATGTTTAAAGGCTAATACCTTCAGGTATTAGCCATTATTATGAAGATCTTAATGTTTGGTTTGTTTATCTTGATTTCTTAATTTATCGTTGATTATTGTTTATGCTTATGACATGATACTTGTTTACGTGCTTTTGTGTGCGACCTATCATTAAACTGGATCTAGTGATACGGACCAAGTAATCTAGATGCCAGGATAGCTCTCCATATAGTAATATGTATAGGTGGAACAAATAGGATCACTAATAACATCCTGCTTGCCTTGATCGAACAAGTTAGACTATTGCAGGTGGTGGCTTGGTACTAACTAATAATAATTTGATTCTTTAGAGTGGATTGTGGACTACCACCTAATACAAGTTACCGTTTTTCTGTAAGTGAGTTATAAGTCTTTTTGAGCTAGGGTTGTACGTCATACGACCGGTCGGTCTAGATGAATTATAATCAATAAATAAGGATGCTTTATGCGGATGCATTTAATTGTGATAGAATTCTATGTGTCTAGGTCTTAGGAAGAAGTAACGCCTAAATCTTAAGAATGATATGCCGCCTCGAGATAAGTAATCATTGCATTAAATAAACAAACCAACGTTCTGATTGGATTAATAATGGTTAATACAGTTTTTTTATATTTGGATAGACCACTCTTTTATCTTCTGTTAATTTGCTTGCGTGCGTTTTGGTGTCTTGAATTGGTTTTAGTCACCACAAAACATGTGCTAGTCTCTTAGACTAAAAACTCCCCTTATCCATTAGACATAGGTTTAGCATAGATTAGACTAACTTAGATTAGAAAAACCAAAGTATCAATAAATTGAAAGTGTTTCTCGCTCTTAGTGATTGACACCATACTTACCACGAAACTCCCACCGACCGGGTACACTGCCCGTTAAAGTGTTATTTTTGGTTAAGTCGGCAAAATATAAATTTAAAACTCGAATCATAATTTACAACCACACAACGACACATCACAGGCTTTTACGTTTTTTCCCATGAGCTACCACTAAACTACCTTTAGTAACCTTTCACTGCTGGTCTCTGAAGCCTACATGGTAACCTTCCTCATCAAGCTGCCCAACTGAGATTAACCCTTAATTTAGGTCGGAATGAACCTACACTACCAGAGACAATTGTAACAAAATGAAAGTTATGCGGACAAATCCCTTAAAAAAAATAAAGCCTATCCCAATACCCTATAAATACAATACCCTTCCCCAACCATCTCTACTCAATCCCCAAACCACCCACAACTATCCCACTTTATTATTCCCTCATCCCATTCTCCACCACCACTCACACCCCCTTCACACTACTCCCCCCTCCTCATAAAACTTCAGAGACATAACACCCCTAACCCATCAATAACCCCCCAACACCATCTTCACCACTAACTCCCATCAAATCCCATCATAAATTAATCACAACCCCCCCTATCACAACATCTATACAAACAACACAACAAAAATCAAAATCCAATAAAATAACATCAACCAATACTACCCAAATCCAATACCATACCCAACAACCCCCCACCCACCTACACAACAATTCATACAACTCCTACACAAACCCCCCCCCTCACACCCCAATCCAACCCCCAAATCCTAACTCAACTACTAACACCTCCCCCCCACCCATATACCCTATAATCCCCCCAACCTATTCACCTCCTCAACCACCACCCCCTCTCCAACCCCACCTATCTTAATATCAAAATCCCCCCTTCACACCCTCAACAAAATAAACTCACCTAAAACTCAACCCCAAACCACCCCTCCCACACCCCCACCACAATTCCTCACCCCAATCAAAAAAAAGAACAAAAAAAAAAAAAGAAAAAAAAACAATAAAAAAACTACTCTCCCACACCACGTCCACAAATAATCCTCCATATATAAACTAATCCCCCACTTCACACTAATCCAACCCACAAATAAGTTACTAACCTCCCCAATCCCCCCCCCCAACCTAACCCTCCCCCATACCCATCTTTACTATTGCTGCTCTTACTCACTCAATACGCTTCATAATTGTGTCTAGACGCGTCTCTCTCTACTGTCTACGACGCTATACACCCGCACCGCCTCATTATTTAGAGAGATACAACTCCAAAAATGCTATAAAACGACTAGTATTACGTGCACTATGCCTCCTAGAGTAAGTAGACGATCAAATCATGTAGAGATTGTAGACTAACATGAAAACAGTGCTGTATGTGTCTGTTTCGGCATGAGACAACCAACCACGATCGACTCTAATAAGTACGAAGTTAATCAATAGTGCATCTCTCAAGTTTCCATGGAGTTGTAGACATACCCAAGGTCGCACGTAGTAAGTTACAAGAAAGTCTCTGATAGAATGGCAATAAACATTTGTTCTCTAAGATGTCGCAAATATGTAGTTGTATTCGCGTATTTGGAATGTAATATAAGGAGATAGAGTGTGCTAAACTGCATGACCCGTGCTAAACGGCATGACCCGTGCTAAACTGCACGGGGTACAATACACACACACCTAGATCTAAGTTTATAATTGCAATGAGAAAGGTATTTATAAGTGTGAAACTCATCTTCAGTCTACTTATCTTACTGATGTGGGATTGGGTTTGCACCCAAAGCGAACTACATTTGTTGAAAAAATCTCATTGAAATTAACAATTTTAAAAGGGTTTTAGCAAGACGGGGTGTAGACACGTGGAGAGTGTTCGAGCACGAACATCTCTAAGAAGGGAAACAACACTTGCTAAAACTATCATGAGGAGAAGCCAACAATCTAAAAGTTATCAATAACAAGCCTATCACTTTGTGTTGACACAAATGAATTAATAGGTACATTCCGTAAAGTTTGTCAATGACAAAAACAATTTTTTAACATAATACAACGCTTCAAATTTGATATAGAAAAAAACTTTATTAGAGGTCTAAAACGTCATTGACCCAAAATCCCATTTTCACTTTCTCCCAAGACATTGGCGAAAAAAGGAAATTTGGTAATTTAGACAAATGGGTCATGTGTCAAATGGGTCGGGTTGGGTCATGGGTCAAATTGGTCATGTGTCAAACAGATCATGTTTCAAAAATAGGTTTAACGGGTCATGGGTTTAACGGTTTGGGTCGGGTCGACCCACTAAATTATGGTGTTTTCAAACATTTTTGAACGTTTTATACGTTATCGTCAGTTTTTTATGTTTTCGTCGGTTTTTTAGGTTTTCGTCTGATTTCTTACATTTTCGTCCGTTTATTATGTTTTTGTCAGATTTCTTACGTATTCGTTTGTTTTTTTTATTTTCGTTCGATTTCTTACGTTTTCGTCCGTTTTTTTCGTTTTCTTACGTTTTCGTCCGTTTTTTTTACATTTTCGTCCAATTTCTTACGTTTCCGTCTGATTTCTTACGTTTTCGTTCGTTTTTTACGTTTTCTTCCGATTTCTTACGTTCCCGTTCGTTTTTTTACGTTTTCGTTTGTTTTTTTACGGTTTGTCCGATTTCTTACGTTTTCGTCCGTTTTTTTAGGTTTTCGTCCGTTTTTTACGTCTTCGTCTGTTTTTTGTACGTTTT
>BQNB010105906.1:1315-23504 GCA_026074375.1 Tanacetum coccineum | reverse complement strand
TTCGATTATATATATCTGTTCACTGGGCTTTGTAAGCTCAGCCGCACTTTCTTTCCCTGCGGCAGGTATCTAAGCTAGGAGCTGGGGTTGCTTTCGGGATATGAGTGCTGAGTGTGGACTTACCCTAGAGATCTTAGTTTTGATATATGAATTGTTTCTTTTCAAGACATTCGTTATTTCGGTTATTTCGTTTGGATATGTTTGTCCTTTAAGAACTTATGTACCTTAAGTCATGTTGACTTATTTCCTCTGGTTATTTATTTAAGACTTCCGCTGTTTATGCTTGTGTTATGATTGCATATGCCTTTGATGTCACACCATATTTGTAATACTTCTACCCTTTTGGGTCAGGGCGTTACATTAAGAGAATGTGTCAAGACAAAAAGATAAGCTACATGATTATGTTTTTCTTAGAAATCATAAACATGGAGTTTTAAATTAACTTGAACTTACTATTAATTTACTTTAGTTTAATAATTGTTATGTATTCATAATTAAGATATGTACATTAAGTCCTTTACTTGTGAAAAGACTTGTAACGTAAAGTAAAAGGTTAACTTGTTATGTCTTCATGTTAAGACATGTACATAAAGTCATTGACTTGGTCAAAGACTTATAACGAATAGTAATATATTAGATGTTTATGTCTACTTGTTAGTACATACACATTAAGTCGTTGACTTGATCAAAGACTTATAAGAGGATGCAATTGGCTTAGTAACACTATTGATACCATTACATCTTAACTTAAGTTGGTATAATAGGAAAAAGCCATAAAGTATAAGATCAATCTTATTGGAATACCACATTTTATGGTATGTCTAACAAGGCTCAAACTATATATTGATATTATTTTGATTCATGATGACCTTAACTTATTCAACTCCTATAAGAGATCAAGGTTAGATAATTGAGTATGTCGTGGATATACCCAATTAGACTCCAACATAGAAGATTAATTAAGATAAAATGAGATAAATCTCACTGTGTCTTGATTGAAGTTCTAAATTTGGAAAAAATCTCTTGGAGATTATTATTGACAAATACCTAGAACTGTGAAGTGTATTTTGTTGGATACTTAAAGGAAACAATGGGATGCCATTTCTACACCCACATGAGAGCAAAGCTTCTGTTGCTCGTCATGTTGAGTTATTTGAGAATAGTCTCAAAGGTACAAGAAGAGGGTGGGAGTATTGTAGGCCTTGAATTACTTCAAGAAGAAGATACATAAACTTTCTAAACGCACTAGCGAATGCCATACTAAGGATAAACATGGAAATGATAAACCTTAGAATGATGTTACTCATATTCACAGATTCACATGGATACCTCATGATATGTTTCTATATCAATGGTGAGGATTATAAGTTAGAGGATCATTATGAACCTGCTAACCATAGGAGATAGATTATTAGATCTTGGATCTAATGCATGACTCAAAGACTATGAATGAAGAGATGTTGTCCTAAAGGAGATCATCATATTCTTGGAATTTGTTTTATCTTTAACCTATCGGTTTGATGATGAGGTTTAAATGAGTTTCCTTTTAGAGAAGACTCATAGGGACAATATTGTATACATATTTATTGCACGTCAAATGACATAAGTGTTTACTCATTTTTAAGAAATTGACTATGATTAAAACTTCTTCATTTACGAACTTTAAATATATAAAGATGATTAAATTGTCATACTTGTTTTCCTTGGAAGGAAATGTGACAAAATTGGATTTTAAGAACTCTTTATTGAATGATTACCTTGCGAGGACGATATGTAATCAAATAAGGTTTTATGGATCCAATATAATCTTTAGAAAGTATACAAAAATGCCAGAATCCAAGTATGAATTAAAAACACGCATCTAATGAGCAGAATCTTAAGTTTAATTGTTAAATAAATCACTTGTTGGATTTGATTTTTAATTAAAAATAAGATAGCTCATGAGTACATTTGAAAGCTAGTGAGAGTGAACTTTGTTTTTACTTTTCTAAAATCAATTATGTTGTTGAACATATTAGAAATAATTTATTTGTCTAAGTAAGATTTTATCCCTTAGATTGAAATAAAGTTTCTTGTAAGAGTTTTAGGAAATAAAACATGCAACCTTGGAATAATATATTTGATACATATGTGGTGAATTAAGTCTGAATGCAATATGAAATATCATTGAGTGAAACTCGAATGATTTATCTCACTTGGTGAGATTGAACACATAAAAGGAAACCTTAAGTCCTACTAAAGGATTCATTATGTACATCATATTGTGTATGGGTGATTTGACAACATTGGAATCTAATTGAAATATATTAGAAGGAACATTTTGATTAATGTTTAAAATTCATTCCTAGAATTAATAATGAAGATATTATGGATATACATTGTGGTAATCATCGTAAGATCATTATGATCAACAAACCTTGGGTTTGTATGATATCCAAACATTATTAAAGAAGTGTTAAGAATTTACGGTAGGTTAGCATAGTGTTGTTTGTATACACTAGTGCTTGTTTTAATTGAGATGATACTCAATCTTTGTAGAAGCAAGTTTTTGCTGGCTACATATGCTTGGTTTAAAAGCATAGTTGCATAATACTATATTAAAAGAATTAGAATGCTTTACAGTTTGGAAAACTATTGAGATGATTGTCTTCATTAGGATGTTTTGTATGTCATACATCTTATGGAATATAAATGTGACTAGACTCATATAAGCAATACTTATAAGTGAGTGCACACTTACAAAATAACAATCATCATATTATTCAAAGAATTTCACAATTCGTGAATTTTTAAAATAAGTATTCTTAAAGTCCCACAAGATCATGACCTAGTTGATATGTTCATGGAACCTATGCCTTACCACTAATTGTGATTGTCATGGATAAGACATTAGTACTTAACTAGGATCATCATGCACTGATCTTATTTGGTATTTGGATAATGGAGCTGTAAGCAGTTGTATTAAATAATGAATTAATATACATGGTATGATCATTTTCATTTATACTACTGTGTTCTATATTTGCATGTTTAAATCCTTGAATAAATTTATTTATTCTAAACTATGTCCATTGTCAGTTAACAATATGGGAATATTGTTGAGATAAGACAAATGTGAGTGTTTGGTTGTATTCTGGAGAATATGTAAAGATGATTCTGCCAACTTCACATGTTATTCAATGAGGTTGAATATTGGATACCCCACCTGTGTAGATCACTTTATGGATCGGCGTCATTGGGTGCATTACACACATGGTGAAAGTTATGTTTATCCTTAGACTTGAGATGCAAGCAGGTTTTGCATGTATGGATAACATTTCTTGATTATAAGCCTACCACTAGTCTGTCAAAAGGTAGTTATAAGGGCTATTTTCAGAAGTGTTTTGAAGTACATGACAGACACTTGTAGTCAAAATAGAATTTGTTCCTCCACGTGTTTGGGAGTTAGATACTTACTGGGCCCCTCGTTGGGTTGATCAGATGTTTGTGTGGCCGCGCCCAAAGTGCAGTTAAGATGATTCTTTTTACATTTGGTAATCATGAACAATACAGATGCGAAAAAAAGAATCGTTAAACAATGGAATGACTATTGATCCATATCCATATTTAACATTGTATCTGAAACAAAAGGATAGGACTAACTGAAACCATTAAAGACTGAGTTGTTTACCGAAACTATATACTCAGGTATTTATAAGAGCATTGATGATGTTGCTAGACTATTTGTCAATGTTAGTATGTTATATTCTATGACCATGACATTCGCAACTGGGAGTTGTTGGTTTGTGCTCATGTCATACGGATATTTATACGGCTAGGAATACGCGAGCCTACGGGGTCACACACGTATACACTTAGATATTACTCTATTGGTATATATATAATGATATAAGCGTATATTTATTATATTTGTATTAATACTCGATTGATGTATATAATAATATAAGTGTATATTTATTATGTATATTAATATTTAACGATAGAATACTAACGGTCGTTAATTAGTTCGTTTATGAATAATTAACTATAATGCTTTTTAATTAATCGGTAATTAAATGTAATTAACCATAAATAAAGGAAAAGTTAAAAAGTTAACACCAAGGGTGTATGTGGGACTTAATGTGACCGGCCATATAGGAAGGAAAAGAAGAGGGACTAAAGTGTCAAGATTATGTAGTTTTTTCCCAAAGCTATGTAACCCTAATCCTAACACTATAAATAGAGGATCCCTAGACATCATTATTGATCTCATTCCCTTCTTATTCTTATCCTTGTAGTCGAACTAAACCAACAACATTTAGGGTTTTGGTTTTTTTGAAGTATTCTTGAGCATTGGTTAGCGGAACTAGCATTCGGGTGGTATTGGTTGACGTGTAGTGTATGATACGCGTAGAGGTTACTTACTTTTGTAACTCGAAAGGTTTCGGTTTTGCATGTATTACACACATGCGTGTACTCGAAGAAATCTTCGGTTCTTCACGTAGCTTGGTTGCTATTCAGTATGTTTTCTGTTTATGTTTTATGTTAATTATAAGTGCTATATGAGTTTTATTCTGCTGCGTAGCTTGTTTAATATTCACATAATATTAGGTTATTTAGATAACGATTTCCAACATTTAATCAGTGAATAATATTTTTATTTTATTATTCTAAATTAGTCCGTTGTCGATCAACAATATGGGAATATAGTTGAACTAAGACAAATCTAAGTAATTGGTGATATCTTGGATATTAAAGGATGTGTCCGCCAAACTCACATGATATTTATAAGATGAATATTAGATTTCCCCAACTAACAAGATAATTACTTTATGGATCGTCGTCAGTAAGTAAATCTTGTGAGTGATTTTAATTTACTTAATCCTTAGATTTGAGATGCAAGTAGGTCTTGCATGTGTGGATAATCTTTTTTGATTTAGTTTAAGTTATCCTGAATAGGTAAATAATGACTATTTTAGAAATTATTGTGAAGCATATGACTTGACACTTGTAGTCAATAAAGAATTTGTTCTTTCAATAGTTGAAGTATGATGCCACTGAGCCCCTCGTAGGATTAATTAGATGTATGCGTGGTCGCGCCCAAAAACTCAAGTAGATATGTCTCAATGATTTTTGGTAATCTTGACTAATTGGATATACGAGAAATATAATCGTTAAATAATGGAATGACCTTGATCTATATCCATTTTTAACATGGTATCGGAAATAAAGGGATTGTGAATACATAAATCATTTCACCCGTGACTTTATGAAACCACACTCGGATGTTCCTGGGAGCATTGGCGTGTTGCTAGACGCTTACCAATGTTATTATATTATTTGATACACGTCAAAGTGGGAGCTGTTGGATTATGTCCACGTAAAATAATATATGTCCGGGAAATTGTTTCGAGCCTATGGGGACGCACTCGTTAATACGTAAAACAATAATATTAATATATTAGTGTTATATTTTCACTAGTGATTTAATAAACGATCGTTAAATATATTAAGTATTTAACGGGAAATATATATTGGTCATTAATAGTTAAAGGGGGGACTAATGTGCAAAAACCGGGAAAAGGAAAGTTGCGGGTTGCCCTCTCTTTTCCTCTAGTCGGCCGAATAACCCAATCCATATGGGATTGGGATTGCTTGCCTTGCAAGCAAAGATATTGGAGCCTATAAACAGACTTTGGGATTCATTGTTAGCTTATGCCTTTAGAAAATAAATCCCAAAGTCTCTCTTGCTCTCTCTTTGTTTAACCGAACCAAAAACCGTAAGGGTTTCTGTTTTCTTTTCCTTTGTGCGATCGAACCACACAAGTGGTGGTTTCGTGGTTGTTGATTATCAAGATTTGGGAGATCGTTTGCTAATCACTACTAGTACTAGCATACGTTATTGTTTTCTACGAACGTATTGTGTGTGTTGATATAGAAGGATCATACTTTGTACCTATTGGTTTTCGCGTGGTATTAGTTTTATACATACGCGTATATTCAAGAAGGTGTTTTGTTAATTGCTAAATGGTACACGTTCTTGATGCTTTGTTAATTATATATTCTATACGTGTTCTTATCTTTTCCGCTGCGTACTCGTGTGGTTTAATTGGTTAATTAGTTCATAAATCCCAACAAATAGTTCGACAGGGGAAAACATGACGCAACTCACGTCGTGTCACTATGAATAACTTTACAAGTATATCTTAAGTATTTAATGATGTGAAGATGTGACATACATTCTCAAAAGCAAATAACCTCTTTTACCTTGCAAACCCATCTGACAACCATAATCGGAAGGTTTTTCAACAAGCGTATCATCTAAAGATTTGGGACTGGGAAAAGAACGGACAAGATGTTATACATGACCAAAGTTCATCTTATCTTGCATTATTTTCTTATTTGGAATATTTGACTTACAAACTTGAGTACAGTTGGTTAATCACGTAATTCTACTCCTTTAACGAATTGATTATAATGTACCGCGTCGTCATTGTGGAAGAGTATTTGGGATGACACTTTGTTAACTCTCCTTTTCCGTTATCATCAAGCCACAACTCTTCTATACTGCACATATGTTCCAAGTCTTTTCTTACATTTTAAGTGTCTTTGGGTTTGTCATTCATTAATAAGGTGAAAAAAACTCTCACCTACATATCTTTTAATAGGCATTACATCCAAATTGTGTTTTAATCGAGCATCTGACCAATACGAAAGCTAAAAAATAGGCTATTCACTCCAATTCAACTCCTTTGATCATGATTTCTCTTCACACTGATCAACCCATAATCTGGATGTTTTTCTAATTTTTTTTGGAAATCTAGCAAGTTGTTCCATGTCGTTCATACTATTGAAGTTCTTATTTTTCCTCTAAAGATGTTCTTACGTAGGAAAATTTTATGAGTAACATAAGCGGTTTTCTCTATCACACGAGCAAATAGAGTGTCCCAAGCCAACTAGCCTTGACCACTCCAACCAGATAAATTACTGCGAGCAGGATAATCATTGATGATCCATAAAATCATTGCTTTCATTGTGAATTATGTTTATGTAGAAGCGTCTCTCATCTTGACTCATTTATCCCCTAGAGTCTTCAATTCATCAACAAAAGGTTAAAGAAAACATCAATATCCTTTCCGAATAATTTAGGGTCAATAATTAACATCGTAAAACATCAAAGAATACTCTTTCATGCATAACCACATGGTACATTGTATGTTTTCAATAGGACTGGAGATGGCAACAGGGCCGGGTATACGGGAAATGGTTGATATCATCCTCATCCCCAAAGTTTAATATCTATCCCCATCCCCGTCAGGGTTTACAAGTTACGTACCATCCCCATTCCCGTCGGGGAACGGGGATCCTCAATGAGGAATCATGGATTTTTTTCCCCGTTACAAAATTAACATTTTAAATATATTTCAACATGTGCAGCCATTAAAAATAACACAATACAGTGATGCCAAATAACATTAACAACATAAACATTCAGGCCCAGTAATAACATTAACATACGAGAGTCCCTACTAGAAGGTTATTTTCAAAGGGAATATTAACCATCAATGGATAGTATTTCAATTATTTTATAGATATATAATTGTATATATACAGTAAGATATTCGGGGACGGGTTTGGGGACCCGATAGTATTACCATCCCCGCCTCCATACTTGCTTTTTATTAGAGGGGATTCCCCACCCCCTGTCCCCATACCCGGTCAACTCGGGTATTCTCTGGTCAAATCAGAGTCATATCAGATTCTCCGTCGGGTTCGGAGTTTTTTTCCATCTCTAAATAGGAACAACCACATGATGTAAGACCGACCCAAGTTAGCCATCCTACCCTAACTAGGGGTTTCTAGGTTCCTTTGCAAAATCTGAATTCTTTTTATCAAAATCTTTCCATGTTTTACCATCAACCATGTGATACATCTTACTGTCTTCCCTACGATGTCCAGTCGCATGTCAAGTCATATACTACTCAAGGTGTTTGGAGTTGTACATACACCTTAGTCTAGGAGTTACATGAAAGTGACACAACATATTGTTAGAAACTTCCTTCCTCATTGTGATTATCGTGTATAATCTTGTAGAAACTAAAGATGAACAACGATTTGTATTACTTGATTAAATGAAAAGTCTCTACATGCGATATATAAATACATAAAATAAAGAATGATGCCCTAATTCTAGACGGGCTAATGGGCTGACACAAGTAGGCCGACCTTATTAACTAACATCTCCCCTTAAACGCACAATAATGCAGCAAGGAACATTAAGAGTTTGTCAGATACAAAACAAAAACACGGGCCACAATGGGGCTTGGTAAGTATATCTGCGATCTGTAAAGAAGACAGAACAAATGGCAAGGAAATAGTGCCCGCCTAAAAATGGTGACGAGTTAAATTACAATCAATCTCTATAAGCTTGGTCCGTTCATGAAAAACCGTGTTGCGCGCAATTTGAATAACACTAAGATTATCACAATATAATGGAGTAGGAATAGTAATGGGAACACCCATATCTTCAAGTAACCAACGTAACCAAACAATTTCACAAGTAGTAGCAGCCATAGCACGATACTCAGCTTTGGTAGAAGATTTTGAAAGAACATATTGTTTCTTACTCTTCCACGAGATAAGAGAATCTCTAAGAAAAACACAAAACCCGGTTGTAGACTTGCGAGTAATATTATCACCAGCCCAATCAACATCACAATAAGCACGCAAGTCTAAAGTAGATGCAGAAGGAAACAATAGTGTTTCAAACTGAGTACCATAGCTGGAGCAGTAACAAACTGACTAACAATGTAGACAACATAAGCGATATCTGGTTGAGTCACTGTAAGATAAACTAAACTCCCAAAATAGTGCGATATAAACTAGGATCATGTAAAGGATCACCATCTATAGGGGTATATTTTGCTTTGGCATCAATAGGAATGTCGGTAATCTTATTATCTGTCATTCTACTAGATCAAACAAATCAACAATATATTTAGACTGAGATAGAAGATAGCATTTCGGTGATGAAGCAACCTCAATACCAAGAAAATAACATAGTAAACCCAATTCTTTTATATCAAAACAATGAGACAACTCTGCCTTCAACAATTCAATTCCATCACAATCATCTCCAGTAATAATCATATCATCAAGATACAAGGACAACAGAATACGTCCAACACTTGAACATTTAACAAATAATACGGAATCATGATGGCTAGGGACAAATCCAAGAGATGTAATAACCGTGGAAAACTTCTCATACCAAGCACATGGTGCCTGTTTGAGTTCACAAAGAGCTTTTCGGAGCTTACAAACTTCACCTGACTGATGAGTAACACCAGGAGGTGGTTTCATATAAACTTCTTCATTTAGGTCGCCATTCAAGAAGGCATTTTTGACATCCATTTAGGATATTTTCCATTTAAAACTAGAACCCACTACAATCAAAGTTTTGACAGTTGTGATTTTTGCAACAAGGGCAAATGTCTCTTTATAATCCATGCCATACTCTTGAGAGTAACCTTTAGCAACAAGTCGAGCCTTATATCTTTCAATAGACCCATCAGATTTAGTTTTAATCTTATAGACCCAACGAGAGCCAACATCACGCTTTCCTGCTTGCAAAGGTACTAAATCCAACATGTGAGTCTGATGCAGTGCAGTAAGTTCCTCAGCTATAACACTCTGCCAAAGTGGATCACAAATAACTTTCGTATAGGACTCAGGCTCATGAAGACTATATACAGAAGCAACAAAAGAAGCAAACGAACTAGAATAACATGAATTAACAAAGTCATCCTTTTTAGTGGACTTACAAATACGTGTGGGTCGAATATTTAGAGGAGGAACCGCTGCAAATTTAGGTGATGATTGGGTAGTTATGGTAAGGGGTTGATTCACGGTCGATGTAGCGTCAATAATTGTAACTGGTGGTGTTACGCTTGTGGTGGTGGTTTGTTGAGGTGTAATTGACACTGGTTGTGTTTTAAAGTCGAGTTCGATATTATGGGTGACACAACATGTGTAGGTTCTTCTAAGGGATCAATTTTTATGAGTTCAGATTGTGTCAAGTTATGTGAACTAGCAGGAACAGAATAGTATAGAATGTGCTCTAAAAAGTCAACATGGCAAGAGGTATACAAATTTTGACCGACCGGATCATAACAACGATATCCTTTTTGACTAACACCGTAACCTAAAAACACACATAAATGGATTTCATTGATAATTCGTACGCTCAACATGCGGTTTTAGGACAAAATAAGTACACCCAAAGACACACAATAAGGAATAATCAAGCAAAGTTCCATATAACTTCTCAAAAGGAGATAAACCAGAATTATGTGCAGTTTGAATTCTATTAATCACATACGTGGTTGTGAGAACGGCTTCTCCATAAAACACACTTGGAACATCAGCGGACAACAAAAAGATCTAGCTGTCTCAACAAGATGATGATGCTTCCTTTCCAACACACCATTTTGTTGAGGGGTGTCTGTACAAGAGGTCTGATATATGGTCCAATCTGATTTAAGTAAACCAACAAAATAATTAAAAGTGTATTCTCCCCCTAAATCACAGCGAAAGCATTTTATGACTGCCGAATGCTGAGTTTTCACAAGAGCTCTAAACTCTTTGAAAACTGTAAGAAAATCATAACTACGCTTCATCAGGTAAACCCAAGTATAGCAAGTCAAGTCATCGATAAATTAAACATAGTGTTTGGAACCTTGATAACGCTCAAATTATACATATTTCTATATGCATTATTTGCGTTTTTATATATCTATTTTGGTTAATTATAAGAACTGTTGATACTTAATACACTATATTTGCTATTATTGGTTCATGATACGTGTCGTGGAAGAAAACAAAAGAATACACGAAGATACGAAGCTTAAACGAAGAAGTAAACTCAAGTTAAAGATCTCCCGACACCTGTCCATTGTTTTGACCATAACTTGAGCATACGAGCTCGGATTGACGCGACCGGGAAAGAATTCTCTACAACTTTAATTTTTTGTCCAAAAGCTAAAAATGCACCAAGTACGCCGCACTTCCCAAAAAGTGCGACACACTTTTCACCAGCATTAAATTTTCCTTAACCGACATAAAGTGCGGCGCACTTGTAAAAAAGTGCGGCGGTTTTCGCCCCCGCACATCCTATAAATAGCCCTCTTGGTTCCCTCATTCCACATATTCACACAAAAATCGATCTAATTCGATTACACCACTTAAAATAGGGTTTTTTGGTGATTAAGGCTTGACAAACCTTTGATCCAAGCAACCCTTGGTACCACAACATCCTTTGATCATACTTTCACTCAATCGAAGCCGTGCTGGACGATCTTGGCTTGTTATTTCCTGATCCTAGAAGTGTAGTAACAGTACATGAAGGTTTGGGATAATAGGAATCAATAGCTTGGGTTATTGATAATAGTTTCTGTTGGAAAAGCTTGTAATCTCCATCTTCTGATCTTATAACTTTGGTACACTTCTATTATCTTTTGATATGAAAGTTTCTGAATTTTATAAGGTTAATATGTGTATTACTTGTTTGATTATGGAGTAGTGGTCTTGTGTTTGTTTGGGCATAATGTGATCTTTGGTACGTAGTGTTTGGATATGTGTTTATTAAAATGGTTAAACATGACTTGACTAAGTATATAGGCCGGAAGGGTACTTTATAAATCATTGTTTTATCATTCCACTTATTATATTGGTTATAATAACGTATAAAGGCCGAAAGGATTCATTGTTATTAACTAGTATATTCACTTGTTACATTTAAAGGCCGAAAAGATTTGTGACTTGTGATATCTTTACTTTCTAAACTTACGAGGCATGCAGACCCGTGCGATGCACACGGCTTGTGTCAAATTTTTTTCTCATGTGGTTGCTTGCATAATGATTTTGTTAGAATGTTGATGCGTTAGTCTGATTGTGTATACTTTGGGAATTGGCCGTGTAATGTTTAGATGCGTTGTTGAACATGCAAACCCGTGCGATGCACACGTGTTGTATCTAAGTGTTTATTGCATAATGATTCAGACTACTTCAAAATAAACCTTAAGAAAAGAATAGTAATAATTAAGTGATTTTTTAAACTTTTTCTCGTGAAATACATGTTGGACCAATGTCAAATAATATTTACATATCTACAATTCTAAATCTTTATATATATGCTACGCACCACTCATAGTTTGCTCAAAGTAAACGAATAGACAAACAATAAAATACAATACAATAATAAAAAATATACAATATGATACTACGTAGTAAAAAAAACATGATCATCCTAATTGGTGGAGTTTATATAGTGACTCATAGTGAGGATACGAAGAGACTTTATATGTAACACCCTCAAATCTGAGTATGCAGCGGAATGTTGAATATCCGAAGGCGTTACATTATTGGGTCAATAGCACAAGATCAGAGAACGACTACTAAACGTGTCGTTTGAAAAAGATACATTGGATTAACAAAATACTTGTTTGTTACATAAGCTCATGGCTTCAAATGGTTCAACAAAATAGATAAAGATTTCGGTTTATAACAATTGTCCCCAAAGTGTAATAAGACCCCAAATCTTAAGTGTTGACTCTTCAATTTTTGACTCCCAATGTATCATCGCACCTCGTGCCTTATTGACCTGAAAAACATGCTTAAAACGTCAACATAAAGTTGGTGAATTCATAGGTTTATGTAAATCAATGGTAGGACCGCAAGATTTCCAAGTGTATGATTAAGCAACAGATGCAAACATCATAAAAAGTAATTACGTTTCCTAAGCTCATGACACCGAGGCTCGACGTATATGAATGCAATTATAATTTGCCAACTGGTGTCCGTGAATGATGTGCTAACCCTGCAACATCCCAAATTCGACATGGTATGCGTTCGTTCCCAGTGATAGCTAGTCACCCGAACGGGGATTGTCAATCCCTAATAGATCTATCCATAACATTCGCGCCCGCACAATGTAATTCCCAACTACATCTATGCAATTAACAGTTCATGATCATGGACATAAAGGGGTTATGGTAACTTAGGCAAACACGTAATCATGGCATAAAATGTACACTTGCGTCCAGTTTGTAAAACAAAGCATGTTTGTTTCTCACTCCCAAGGTGTAAATCATTTAAATAATTATAAAGCATGGGCTATGACTCACCTAGTCCGGGAGTTTCTCTGAATTAAAAATAAATATCAAAGGTAGTAGTGAATCACACCGACAACCTAAGTAAGTATGGTCAAGTCTTAGTCTACATAATTTAGGCTAACTACTCAAAGTATAAACTATAACAAAATCAGTTTAAATATATTATTATCACTTTGTGTGGTGGTATACAACTTTTAATTGTATTCGTCATTTCCTCTTTGCTCTTGGGAAGGTGTACAACTATATACTCTTGAGTTTTACAATGGGTTTAAGTATTTAATAATAAAAACCTTATTTATCATTTGCGAGACGTTAGTTATATTAATTATCCGTATTATAATCCGATTGTCGATACCATAAAGCGTTTATATTTAAATCACTTAATTTATATAAAATTTAAATAAGCAAATAAGCACTCGATAATGGGCTTTTAGGCCCATTAGGAGCTCGTCAAGCTCCTTAAACCTTTGGGCTTGCTCTATTTAGATATGTTAGTCTTCCTAGGCTTATTACAAAGTTAATAAGCGGTCTAAGCTCGCGAATAAGCAGTCAAGGCTTATTTGTGGCTTATGGACCTTGTTGACTTACGCCAATGGGTTGTGAGGCCTATCAAGGGTTTGTTTGGTTTTCTAAGTGGCATGACTTGGTCCATTAGGGTCCGTTAGACTTTCTTGGACCCATTAAGCCCATCAATGCTCATACAAGTCCACTGATAAGCAATCCGAGCTTATCATGAGCTTATTGGCTTGAATTGGGCCTAGTTGTGGGCTAGTGAGCCCAGTAAGGGTTCGGGTTGGTTTCAAGTGGTAATACAAGACCCAAGTTGGTTAGGTTAGTGCTCCTATCTTATTATTAAGCTCGAATGGCTTATTGATAAGCTATGGTTCCCATTCTCGGGCTGTTGGGCCTATTGGGCCCAAACGTGGGTTTTGATTGATTTGTTTAAGGCCCATTGTGGCCCGTTTATCATTCCTAGCGTACGCATGGTTCGAATTAAGGATCTAGTGACTATGTGTCGTCGATTTAGCTCGTATCTAGACTTTGTTCACTACATGCACACGTAAAAGAGTGTCGAGTATTCCTTCCCAAGGCAAAATGCTACATTTACTCGAAAGGTTTACGTGTATCTTTTATAAAAATGGTTTGTACGTGCCATAGGTCTCGTTTGCCTATGGACGAAAACGTTAAGTCCTTTGTTTACTTGTTTAACTTCTTTGTACATGTGTTTTAATAAGTCTTAGCACCACACGAGTATAACATGTACATGTATAGCTACGTAACCCTATATGGGTCCCGACACAAGTATAAAAATCAAATGAAAACTAAGCTATGAATCTCATTGAGTCGAGAGAGACTTACAATGGTCCAAGAGCTTGTAGGTTTAAGAAGTGGACGTGTAAATTGCTAACCCTTAGCTCGTATACCCTTGTGGATACTCGTTGGTTCGAATATAAAATGTGGTGAGGTGTTTGCGTGTGCTAGTCGACCCGAACAAAGGAAGCACTAGTTGTTTAGTTATTTGAAGGAGTTTAAGGAGTGTGTGAGTTTTTAAAAGTGTCAAATGGTGAGATATGAGTGTGTACTTATAGGCAAGATTGCTAGTTCACTCTCCTAGTTATACAAACAAAACCGAACGTGCCCTAGGTAGTGGTATTTGGGTTTTCTAGTTAACTACACATAGTTTTCTTGCTAAACCATTTAGTACAATTCTTAATGGTGATGTGTTTGTACAAGATTTGCTTAGCTAGACAAATCTTATGGATTTGTATGCATACATGCATGAAGTCGTGGTCTAGGAGGCCAAAGGGAAGAAATTTGGTTAATATCTAGTGTATAATTAGTTAGATGAAGTACTAGTACTTTTAGGATCATTAGTGGGATTTTTAAGGATTCCTAGATGTATGTAACCGGCCCTTAGTGGCATTTGACACAAAAATTGATTTAGTTTTGTGTTAAGGTTATAAAAGTGGGTAGTGGTTTGAGTCTTGGTAAGTCTAGGTATTTTTGGGGTACGTCCAAATGTATTTTTATCGCGAAACGTAACCGTTTTACGTGACCGATAAAAAATAAAATACGCAAAGTACATAATTATCTTCTTAATAATTATATATTACGTGGTTGATGCAAACTTTAATTTATTTGACGACCGTTTATATTAATTGATTATTTCTAGTCTACGCGATTTATCTTAAAAGTAAATATTAAAAGTAAACGCGTTTTAAACGAAACAAAGATAGATTGTAACAGAATTGTTATAAATCTAATCATTATTTTCGAATATAAAAGAGAAGTTTTTCTTCTTGAAGATCTATTTTTTAAAAACATGTTAAAGATCTATGATGATATTCGTTATCGTGTATGATCTTGTAAGGTCATGATCGTTGTGCTACATACACGAAAGAAAGAAATTCGAGATCATTAATTTTCATTATAAGTTCAAATATGTTATGGGGTTGTGGATGTGGTTGTAGTTTTGTTGTGATATTGAGGAGTGATGGGAGTAGGATAGATGAGGAATTTGTTGTTTCGGCTGTTTTAATAATTATTCCTTACTTGGTTGATGTAAACCTTAATTTATTTGGTGACCGTTTACATTCATTGATTATTTCTAGTCTACGCGATTTTAGCTTTTAAAAGTAAACATTTAAAAGTAAGCGCGTATCGGACTAAAATAAATAGTGATCATTAATATAGTCGTACAATGACACGAAAATGAGAAATGTTACATTATAAATAGCAAAGCTTTTGATTTTCTTAATAACTGAAACTATAAAGTTTGTTAAGGAGATAATGAGATGCTAAAAAGACTAAAAGTTGCACAGAATTGAATTCACATGTAAAAATGCATTGATCACTAATCATTAATACTCCATGATATTGAGTTTCAGTATGCATTTGGGTTTTGTACTTATGGCTCTCTGGGTGAGACAAATCATTTAAAGATACAACCCTAATAAATTTAAGGGCTCAATCTTTTAGTATACCATTGATCATGCCATTTATTCACATGGATTTGTACAATATACAAAGCTTGTGTTATACTACACAATATATACATCAATAGAACACACACATAAATTACTTATCTATAACAGCAAAGAAAAAAAAGTTCTAAAGCCTAAAGCCTAAAGCCTAATTTCGAAATTTCGGGTTCCCTTTTATGGGGATCCTTAATTTCGACCAAAAGAGAATACCGAACACTGTTCGAATGGACCGAAATTCCGGGTTCCCTTTCATGGGGATCCCTAATTTCGACCAAGAGAGAAGAGAGGACTTATCTATAACAACAAAGAAAACAATAGTTCTAAAGCCTAAAGCCTAAAGCTTAAAGCCTAAACCCTAAAGCCTAAAGTCTAAACAATGTACCGAAATTTCGGGTTCCCTTTCATGGGGATCCCTAATTTCGACCAAGAGAGAAGAGAGGAGAGGTATGGGATGAAAAATGAGGTTTAGGGACCCCCTATTTATAGTGTTAGGATTAGGGTTAGCTTTGAGAAAAAGCTACATAATCTTGACACAAATGGTCCCTCCCTCATTAATACTGCTGCATTAAATGTAAAAACTCTACATATTTTTCGGTATAATCATGGAAGCATGAGGTACTCCTCAAGATGCTTATCAATGTATGCAGTAGGGTTTTGTACTTATGGCTCTCTGGGTGAGACAAATCATTTAAAGATACAGCCCCATTAAATTTAGGGGCTCAATCTTTTAGTATAATAGATAAACACTATCCTAAATACTCATTATCTTAGTGATCATTGCCTAAACAAACATGCTTTAATTCTTTGCTTGAATCATCTCTTAATAGCTTTCTTTACAATATTCGATATATGCACGTTTTAGTTAATTTGATAAGTGACAATCATTTTAGCCTTAGCATCTTAATTACAAACTGTGAAAACTTCAATTCTCTTGGGAAGACCTGGACTTACCTAAACTATACTATACACGAAAGGGTATACTTGCCCGAGTGTTGTGTTTTTATTAAGAAGCTCTAGAACTTGTGCTTGATCATTCGTTACTAGAGGCCTGTACAGAGGTATGTGCAGGTGCGATATACCATAATAGTAAAAACTAAAGACGAACAACGATTTGTATTACTTGATTAAATGAAAAGTATGTACATGCGATATATAAATACAAAATATAAATGACGATGCTCTAATTATAAACAAACAGGCTAATAGGCCGACACAAGTAGGCCGACCTTATTAACTAAAAATAATTCTGACTCAATCACCATTCCATATTACGAAACATCACAATTTCAAAGTACCTATACTGTAGTACGTAAATCGTAGATATAATTCCGATTTTCATTAACGCAACATACACCACTTGCATATTTTATGATAAGCATGACGATTACAAATTAAACTTGTTTTTAACTTTTTAATGATGCATATATAATTAAATTTATATATAATGGAAAGGATGAAAAATAAATAAATTTGACGTTTAGCGGCGACACGAGCGAAAATTTTTTTTAGTGCCAAAGTTTTGGACGTAAACTATATTCCTATATAGTAATAAATCTAGAAAAGTTTTTTAAGTCGTATGATGATGAAATAAAAAAAAAAGATTGAATAGATATCATGAAGCTAAGATGGCTATCATAAAATAATATATAGATTATTGCAAATTGCAATATTTAATCAACCTTATTTGAATATTTAAATGTGCAACGCAGCTCGATACTAAACAATAGAGAAACTATTTCTTTAATCATCGAGAGTTGAAAACGGAAATTAATATATAATGGAGTCCGATCGCATCCTTCAGAATTGAAGTTACATGTTTTAATAGCAGAGAGTAGAGAGAGTTCTGATAGAATGAATTCGAATGACATCATGAATTTCATTTTTATCATTTTTGTATATCTTATGACTCTTTCGAGCTCGAAATCGATCGTCAAGACTCTTCCTGGCTTTGATGGTGATCTACCTTTCACTCTCGAAACTGGGTATGATTTAAATTTTTGCAAGTTTTCTTATGTTGTGCTAGAAAAAACTTACTCCGTATAATAGAAACTTATTTCTGGTTTTTTGTTTTTGTTTTTGTATCGAAAGTTATATCGGCCTTGGAGACGACAATGAAGTTCAGCTTTTCTACTACTTTGTTGAGTCTTCAAGAGACCCGTTGCATGACCCTTTTCTTCTCTATCTCACCGGTGGCCCTGGCACTTCCGGACTATATCCTTTCCTCTATCAAATCGGTAAACTTGTTTTCGACTTGTAAGCTTTAGATGTATACTAATTAACCAAGCATATAAGTTTTGCGTTTCTATAATCATTTTACGATGAATTAATGCCCTAGCCACCCAAGCCTATTAGTAGCTTAGATAGAGAAGGAAGCCCTCTTTCCCTGATATTGGCTAAAATCTTGTTAAGATCTTAAGGCGAGCTATATACATGCATGCTTTTTTAAGTAGTTGATTAGTGATTGCTTTTTTCTCAAACTAAAGAGATGAGATGGATTTTGTAATAAAATAAAAACTATGGATCATTGATCTGGTTACGGCCTTTTCAAACCATATTTCTAGTAGGTCTTTTTAGGTTTTACCTTGTTTAAAAGCATTTGAATTCTTGATATTCGGAAACTTGTATTTCTAAGTTACTATCCCCTGAATATTAGTTTAACGAGATTCTAGAAGTTCTAGAAGTAAACATAAAAGTAAGGCATTCGGTTTTAGGTGTATTAGTTAATTTCACTGCGATAAATTTGACTATTACTTTAAGTATCTTTTATTGACATAGTAAATGTCACTTAATTAAATCAAACATTTTGAAAGTACAAACAAAAGGTAGATAATTTAAAATTTAATGATACTTTATGTGAAAATTGTGTGTCCTAAAGGCAAAGCCTTTTCCTTGTAATTTTTTTAATTAAAAATACACATTTATTATTTCATTTTATCTTATACATTTTAATTACATTTTTTAAGTGTAGATACGCACCCAAAGAAGTTAGTGATACTTTTTTTATCTAACACATTTTTTTTTGACATTCTGTAGACAAAAGAAGTTTCTGCTAAAATTGCCATTTGGTGACATTTATGTTAATTAATTGGATTTCTTTTTTTTTGATAGATAAAAAAAGATAAACAAGATAACATTTAGATTTGAGATATGTTATTTTCTTTAATTTATTAATCATTATTGAACATGCATTTTTTTTTCCTGCATATCCTATATTATAATATGAGCTATGCTACATCCACAAACACATCCACAAACAAACATCCACAAAATGAGGTGGCATGTTTTGATTGGTATGTTTTTAAATACTTTCTCTCTTTTCTCTTTGATTAACCCAATCAAAACATACCACCTCATTTTGTGGGTGTTTGTTTGTGGATGTGTTTGTGGATGTAGCATAGCTCTTATAATATTGCCAGATCATATTCACTTAATTTGGGAGTGACTGCAAAATTACAAATCTGTAAAACAATTTCCAAGAAAATTGAATAAAAATATTTTGGGAATGACACGATGAACTTTCATCACCGTACCAGTTCTTATTTTTCATACCATAATCATCAATACGGTATTCTTCCATTCTATATTAACAAATAAACAACAGCATTATCAAGTCCACAAATATACATAAAGCTAAACAAATCAATATACCACAAATAAAGGAACAGATTTCAATGCTAAGCATCTTTGGGCAGCATCCACGGAAATTCCGAAAAGCATCTTAATTTATTTATATGATGTGTTTTTCTAACTTAGTGCCTTAGAGGTACAAGTTAAGGAAGTGTGTCACTCTCTGAATTGCCAGCAGCCATTGAGTGGTTCTCATATCAAGCCCTACAACCATTGATTGGCCATTCAAACAATGACACGCATGTAGTAAGACCTCTTTAACTTGTGCCCTATGGCACACGTTAAGAAAATCCATGATATATATATATATATATAATCATTTAAGCAACAACCTCTATATTGACCGGTCACTAGAATTTCTAAACCCTCTTTAGAAAGAATATATAATTGTTTTTTTGACGTGTTTGGAGTCAACTTTAAACTGTAATCCATGTGACTTTGATAACAATTTTTCCATCCATATACTATCTCTTCAAGTAATTATCTAACTACATGTATATTGGACTCACCAATTACTATAACTATCTTTCGCAGGTCCACTAAGTATCAATTTTGATGTTTCATCATGGACTAACATTACATTGGAGACGAATCCTTATTCATGGGCAAAGGTTAATTTTTAAATAAAAAAAGATAATATCTAGATTTTGTATAATATCATATTTATATACAGAGTTATTGCATTTACGGTGAAATAACTAATAGATTTGAAATTTGCAGACTGCTAATGTATTATTCGTAGATCTACCGGCTGGTGTAGGGTTCTCATATGCTACAACATATGAAGCATCGATTAGTAGTGATTCGGTATTAGCTGTACATAGTTACGAGTTTCTAAAAAAGGTACGTTAATTTCTATTGTTTCGTGGACTTCTTGTTTCAAAAAGACAAATAAACTTATTTATCCAACACCTATATGCGAGACTTGAGCATACAACCTTTCTCGCCGGGTAGTACTCTGTATTTAACAAGGCCTATAACTGTTTAACTTAGCTACGGGACTTAATTTTCATAAAACTTGTGTACTAGCAGTATTTTGTCAAATAACGTATTGAATAAGTTATGTTTCTCTAATGTACGCGATGCTTGTTTGTATTCAGTGGCTTGTGGAACACCCATGGTTTCTCAATAATCCTTTGTATGTTACTGGGATTTCATACATGGGAATTCTCGTACCACTTGTTACTTTAGAGGTGTACACTGGTAAGTAATTCTAAACACAAATACTATTATTGCATGATCCGAGTCATTTACATATACTCTTGACATCTTATTCTTGGTCTATCAATTTCAACCAATTGTAATACATCAATTCGAGAAGATTCTCCGAATCAAAGATTGATCCATCATTCATTTGACAATCATAAATTGGTCTCTCAATAATCGAATATATATATATATCTTGACTTATTTCACATCTAATTTCTAATATTTCTCTGATTTTGTAGGCAATGAACGTGGAGATGAACCACAACTGAATATTAAAGTAAATATCCTACTCTATAAACTTTGTGACCAATCTACTACAAAAATTGTTAGATTGAAATACGTTTATTTCTACATCAAATTGAAAGTTAAGAACATTTTAGGGAAAACAATTTAGACCTGCTTGAGGTGCTAACATATATAAACCATTTCAACCATCTTTTGTTTCATGAATAATTGCCAAATGACCCTGCATTTTGCAATACACATGGAACGGATATTTTTGGTCAGACATAATACCTTTTTGTGTCTCAAAACTCAGTTTATTTTTTCATGGAAACAACATTATTTAACATCAAACATCACTTTAATCCCAAATGGCAACTTTGTAAGAATAAATATATTTCAGGGGCACATGTTGCGCTAACCAAAAATGAATCAACCAATTATTTATAAGGAACTAAGATCTGAATTTTCATAATAACTCATTTTACTAAATTGGAGCTACATATAGAACCAGAAATTAAGTCATCTTTTTTACAATATACAGGGGTCCGCGATTGTTAGCCCTCTCACCGATAAGTTCAGTGACTTTAATTCAAGATTTGAGTTTTCTCACCGGGTTGCACTTATATCAGATGAGATATATGAGGTAACAAAGATATCTGTAACAAAATATTCACACGTGTACTAACAGTATGAGTAAAGTATGTTTTGACATCCTGGTCATTTGTGTTATTCAGTCTGCAAAGGAAGCTTGCATTGGCAACTATGTATATAATGATCCGAGCAACACCCTGTGTGCAAATGCTCTCCGACGGGTGGATGAGGTACATACAGATAATTATAATATGATGTTTACACTTTTATGTACTGCATTTCTAATCCAACTTTTCAATTCCAGTGCACAAGCGGAATCAACATGGCAAATATATTAGACCCATTGTGTGATGCTGTAAATCCGGATCCAACTTGCCGTGTAATTTTTCTTTCTTACACTTA
>BQNB010105905.1:0-23504 GCA_026074375.1 Tanacetum coccineum | reverse complement strand
GAATATTATGAGAAGGTTGGTATCTCTCATGAAATATCAGTTACACGCTCTCCACAGCAAAACGGTGTTGTTGAAAGACGAAATCATACGCTAATCAAAGCATGTTAATTTATGCAAAACCTCCTTTATTTCTATAGGCCGAAGCGGTTGCCACAGCCTGTTATACCCAAAATCATTCCATGATACGTCGTCGTCACGGTAAAACACCATATGAGCTTTTACACGACAAACCTCCTGATCTATCATATCTACACGTGTTTGGTGCACTTTGCTACCCAACGAATGACAGTGAGAATTTGGGCAAGTTACAACCAAAGGCTGATATTGGTATGTTCATTAGATATGCACCCACAAAGAAAACATTCCGGATTTACAACAGACATACCAGATGAATAATTGAAACAATTCACGTTGATTTTGATGAGCTGACCGCAATGGCTTCTGAACACAGCAGTTTAGGACCCGTTCTTCATGAAATGACTCATGTATCAATTAGTTCAGGACTCGTTCCAAACCCTCCTTCTTCAACACCATTTGTACCACCCTCGAGATCTGACTGGGATTTGTTGTTTCAACCAATGTTTGATGAGTCACTTAATGTTGATTTACATGCACCAGAAGTCATTGCTCCTATTCCTGAAGCAGTTGCACCTGAACATGCGGTATCAACTGGTTCACCTTCCTCAACTAACAGTAGAATCAAAAGCAAACCATCCACCAATAACTCTCATACAACACAAGGATTTTAAACTCCTATTATTTCTCAGATGTTGAGAAGATAATCATGATATAGAAGTTGCACACAAGGTAATGATCCTCTTCGGTATTTTCCAATTTCTCAGAAGTTCCATCTGATCAATCTCAACGTTATTCCATACAATTGTGCCTCCCGATCACCAAGTTTCTGAACACAACAGCAAATGGACAAAGGATCACCCACTTGAGAATATAATCGGTGCTCTTGACAGACCAGTTTCCACACGACTCCAACTTCATGAACAAGCCTTATTCTGCTACTATGATGCCTTCCTAACATCAGTCGAACCCACATAAACAACAACCATAACACACAAAGTAAAAAAGGAACCAAGAACTACAAAAAGCATTAAACCCAAGCAAGTTGGATTGAAGCCTATGCAAGAGGAACTTCATGAAATTGAACATCCTGAGGTTTTGGGAACTTGTTCCTATCCTCCTCCAAAGCATATGTCATCTCTCCTCTTAAGTGGATGCAATAAGTTAAACTTGAAGAGTTAGAGGTATTCTGAAAAAAGGCATCGGTTGGTCCTCGTGTTTATCGTCAAGAAAGGATTGATTTCGCAGAGTCATACGCTTCCGAGGTTGCAAGATTAGAGGCTATAGAAAACGAATTTTTCTTAGCGTTTGCTGCTCACATGAAACATGGTCATCTACCAAATGGATGTGAAGACTGCGTATACTTTCTGAATGGTAATCTACCGAGAAGAGAGTTTATGTTTATGCCAACCGATGATTTGTGGATCCAGACAAATAACCTAACCACGTAAACCAAGCTTAAGAAAGCTCTTTATGGGTTGAAAACAAGCTCGCACGTGGCGTGTATTGTATGTTGTCTCATTCCTGATATCCCAATGACTTCTCCAAAGGCTCATGATCCTACTCTATTCATGCCCGTAGAGAAGGCAACGATCTAATTCCCCCCCCCCCCCCCCACCCCCCCCCCCCCCCCCCCCCCCCCCCCCCCCCCCCCCCCCCCCCCCCCCCCCACCCCCCCCCCCCCCCCCCCCCCCCCCCCCCCCCCCCCCCCCCCCCCTGGTACAAATCTATGTCGAATGGATATTATCTTTGCTAGCTAGCCTCTACTTTCCTGAATGTGTGCTCATATTTGCTAAAATAATGTGTTCAAATTCAAGATGTCGATGATGGAAAAATCTCATTTTTCATAGGACGAACAGATTTCTCAAAGTCCCATAGCATCTTCATAAAACCAATCCAAATATACTCTTGAATCACTTAAAAAATATGGTATGAATCTGTGACCCAGTTGGATACTCCCATGGGGAGAAGTCCAAACTAGATGAGATAAAGAAGGGAAAGCTGTAGATTCCATCACACTATCCGTAGGTATGATTGGCAACCCCCATTATCTTAATAGCAGTAAACCTGACCTACCAATTTGCTATATGCATGTGTGCCCGGTAATCAGCTCGGGCTACCGAAAAAGCACTTAAAATGCAGTAAAAAGGATCTTTTCGATATCTAAAATAAACCGACATCGGGGTCTTTGGTATTCCGCATGATTCTATCATTTGCACTTAACAGCATTTGCCAGATCGGATCATGCTGGTTGTCCAAGATACACGCCATAGTACCATCTGGCAGTATACAACTTTTGGGTGATAAACTTGTTAAGCAGATCGTCAAAAGCAAAAAAAAAAAAGCGCTGCGAAATCCAGACGGAAGCTGAATATATTGCTTTGTCCGGTTGTTGTGGCTCAAAGTCCTTTGGATGAATTCACAACTTACCGACTAAGGCTTTGGATCAATAAAATTCCAATGTACGTGATAACAAAAGCGCTATTGCCACTTATGCTGCAACAATGTTTCAACATCCAGATCAAAGCATATAGACAATCACGTTTTCACTTCATCATGTAGCATGTTGAGAAGGTGTGATCGAACTTTACTTTGGTCATACGGAAAATTCAACTGGCGGGACCATCTTCACTAAAGCTCTTGGACGCGCAGAATTGAATTTCTTATCAACAAGTTGGAATGCGAAGTATTACACCAGATACTCATAAACAATTGGCAGATGAAGTTGATGAATATGGTGGTACCACCTTAAAAAAATAATTTCCAATATCCAGTAGAATAGTAAATAAATTAAAATCAGAAAAACAGAAAAAGATTTTTATTTTCATTTTTTATTTAAAAAAAATCAGAAAAACCAAAAAGATTTTCTTTTATATAAATTTTTTCAAAATCAAAATACAAAATTAAAAAATGCGAAAAAGTCAAAAAGAAGTTTTACAATGGCATGTCTTCTGAAATCGAAACATTTATATAACGGCTTAAATGGTCATTTTAACAATGACCAAGCCTGTAAATAAAGTTCGAGCAGAAGATTCAAATGTTTTCAAAACTGCCAAAAGGCTAGCTAATTTTTTTCAGATAGCAACCCGGTCATCATCTTAAAAGCAAAGATTCAAAAAGAAAACTTGGCCCTCAAGCGGAATTTATTCACTGGCATCGTCCTACTTTATGCACCATGCAAAGGCATGTGATTACTTAGCATCACGAACCGTGCTACCTATTCCATAAGTGTAAAACGTTTTCAGTGCATCTATGTGAATAAAGAAGAGAAATCTTATTTATCTTGGTGATATTGTTTTGTCACATACTCAAATCATCCATCATCGAGAAATAATTTTCAAAATACATTTGACTTCTCAAACAATGTCTACAGCTCTTTAAATAGAAAACGGGTCATTGTTTGAGGGGGAGAGAATGTCAAATTTCTTTGTCATAATCAAATGAGCTGTAAAAAGGGAAAAAGATTTTCAAACGATAACGTAATATCTCATGATAGAAAGTTAATTAAGTTTAACTCGATTGTGCTTTATGTGTTACTTGTTTTATGCCGTTAGGGTGTAGTTTTGCTAAATTATGTCTATAGGTATGAGAGTTTAAAACATTAAGGACCAAGTGTGCTATTTGTTTAACTTGAATATACCTTATAAAACATAATGTGTAAGATTAATAAGTAGTATAAGATGAGGGGCCAAATGTGCCAAAGTTAAAATTGGGTTATAACTTTACCAATCATCACCCGTCCCATTCACTGTTTACAACCTCTACACACACTCAAAAACACACTCAAACACACACTCGAACACTTACCACTCGAATCACTTCAATCTAGCTGACTTACTCCGTTTCATATCAAAGGTATAACTGAAATCATGTTTTTCTTCACCTAATCAACTCGAATCCTAAAGGAATTAAACGATTTCACCGTATTTGATTGAAGTTGCCCTAATTTTAAAATTAGGGTTCTTATAATCGAACTTGGTTAAATCCTTCAATTGATTGAGGGCTTTTGATTGTATTAGGTGTAATATATGTTTAGGATAGTCAAATGTTATTATTCGTTGTGTTTCAAACCTGTTCTTGATTGTTGTGTACTCTTTTGAATAGATAAATGCATAAATATTAAATGTTTGTGTG
Source organism: Tanacetum coccineum (assembly GCA_026074375.1). Classification (NCBI taxonomy): domain Eukaryota; kingdom Viridiplantae; phylum Streptophyta; class Magnoliopsida; order Asterales; family Asteraceae; genus Tanacetum; species Tanacetum coccineum. The sequence goes on along the minus strand of BQNB010105905.1, from coordinate 19,295 downwards.
TGAAAGTGTTATATCGTGGTCTAATATATGCTAGAATAAGAGTTAGCCGTTAGAGTCGATCTAGCACAAAGTTAAGAAACCAATCAATCAAAACTTGTATGAATCGAACGAATATAACCTACATGGATCGAACGAGTAATTTGTTGTGAATTGAACGAGTAGCAAAAATGGGGATCGAACGAGTGTCTCTTAGACAGGACCGAACGAGTGAATCTCGTGAGGGTCGAACGAGTGACTCTTAGACCGGACCGATCGAGTGAATTTTGTAAGGGTCGAACGAGTAACTCTTAGACAGGACCGAACGAGTGAATCTTGTGAGGATCGAACGAGTGTCTCTTAGACAGGACCGAACGAGTGAATTTTGTAAGGGTCGAACGAGTAACTCTTAGACAGGACCGAACGAAGTGAATCTTGTGAGGGTCGAACGAGTGACTCTTGAACAGGACCGAACGAGTGAATCATGTGAGGGTCGAACTAGTGACTAATATTATGGACCGAACGAGTGTTTGCTTATAAGGACCGAACGAGTGCTTATAATAAGGACCGAACGAGTAAAGTTATCAACACTTAACCAATTTTTGACATAACACACTTAAGATCAAATTTTTTCTAACTAAGATTAAATTCAACAAATCTCTTAGTTTAAAATAGACTGTAAAGGCTTGACAAAACCAAGGTTAACTACATTCGACTTAATTGTTAGGATAGGTGCCTTTGTCTTACACGCTATTCGTCTATCTAAGTAGATTGATCTTCAAAAGTGCTAAAAGTCATAAAGGTTTCCATGAAGGAATGATTGTGTCTTCTTATAAACTGCACTCACTCTTTCTTAAACAGAATCATGGACATCTCAATAGCGGATCAGATTGCTTTGGATGATGCATTGGTGGCTCCTGCTGACCGACTTAAGATTGGAAAATGTAATCTTCGCTTAAGTTCGGATGTCACATCAAAGGAAGCAACCCTTCAAGTGGTCTACGATGTGTTAAAGCTCACTCCTTTCTACAAGGCATTCCAAGTCACTGCTGATGCTCCAGAGATCTATATGCAGGAATTCTGGGCTTCTGCTTATGTTCATAATCGATCTGTCCGATTTAAGATGAATAACAAGAAGCACATTATCGGTCTTGATCAATTCAGAGACATTCTTCAAATTTGCCCTAAAGTCGGTAATAAGAAGTTTGTAGAACCACCTCTTGAGAAGGAGATCCTCATCTTTCTAGCTAGTCTTGGTCATTCTGGAGATATAAGGAAGATCACTGACGTTAATGTCAATAAACTGCATCAACCCTGGAGATCATTTGCTGCTATCATCAACAAATGTCTCAGTGGTATACCATCATATGACAGTCTTCGTCTTTCTCAAGCTCAAATCTTGTGGGGTATGTACAATAAGAAGAATGTTGATTATGCATATCTTCTGTGGGAGGACTTCATTTTCAAGATTGAGAACAAAAATACGAAGAAGGGCAATGCGATGTACTATCCTCGGTTCACCAAGTTAGTCGTCAACTTTGTCATGGAAAAAGATCCTTCAATTCCTAGAAGAAACAAGGTCAATTGGCACTATGCCAGAGATGACCCAATGTTCACTACAATCAATGTCATCTCAAGGAATGAAGAATCAATTGATATCCAAAATATCAAGGGATTAACATTTTGGATAAGGGGAGAAAATGAGATTAACCTGGACTTAAGTATATTGGACAGAAGTGATGCAAATAAAATGACTCAATGCACTCCGACACCTACATGTACTACGATTTACTGATGCACATGTTAAGGGGTGAGCTTTTATGATGAATGAAAAACCTCTCAAGTGTAAATCAGTTTTGATATTTATATCAAACACTTTGATTGAAGTTTTCAATGTTTTTGGAAGGATCGTGATGAAATCCAAAAGACCGACCATGTTCTTAAATTTATGAAGTTATAATGCGATTAGCTTAGTATTCAATCCCATGATCCAGCCGTAACCGAGGATCTACCCAGGATATCCACCTAGTTAGTGTGAAGTCCCTTAGTTATGATTAAAAAAAGGAGAAAAAGTGAGAATTGGGATAATGCCGACTGAGATGGAGCTTAACACTGGAACAAACCCAACAAGGTGTTAGTTATGAAGTCTCGGTAAGCATTGAAGGGGTTGAAGATAAAAAAATAAATGTAAGGATAAAGGGTGAAAATAAAGAGCCCTCCATAAACTTAAGGGCCGAAACCGGTCCAATACATATGCTTCAGAAACACTCAGGTGTTGTCGACATTGAAGACAGTCATGGATCCCAGTGCCTAGCACAAACCCCTCCAGCTACTAAAGTCAGAAAGACTTTGTTTCAAAACTCACGGAGATACACTCATTTCTATTGACTTTCTCACTCCGAGTTAGTTGATATTGAAAAGGTGGCACTCAGCTCCAGCCTCCGATCACTAAAATCAAAGTGCACTATTGAGTCTAGAGCCAAAAGAGATCATCCATAAATCTCATTAGGACACTTGTCAAATTCTACTTGCTAACTCACACAATGTGAATTACAAGATACATTTAAGAGTCCTTCGCATTATCCTTGTGATTTTGCCAGAACATCAGAGTGAATTCATTCACAATGAAGATGGAAATCCTGCTTGAGTCAATATCAAACAAGCTCATGGTAGGTAACTTGTGCGATTCTTTATGAATCAAACTTGTGACAACTGGAAAGAAACGATGGTGCGATTCTATAAGAATCAAACTTGTTCCAGGAAATGGATCAACGGTTGTTAATGAATTTTTGAAATGATAAACACTCTCGGTGTGTCACAAAAACAATTTTGTAAGTGATACACCGATTGATTTTCAAATCAATTTTCTATATCAATCGGTGAGATAGTAACTCACTGGTTCACTCTTATCGTGCTGTCTGCTTTGAGACGTTCCGATAATGAGAACATGCTGAGTACGATGAATCTAATACTTATGTGTTAGAAAGATTCAATACTTCAGCTGGAAATCCTGTCAAGAAGATTCTTCTCAAATTGAATCTATCTGATCACAGGTCAATCCTCACGGATTCGAAGGTTTCTCCAACCAAACCTGGGCGAATGACAAAGCCATATTCGTCCCCCTGCTTTATTGCTAACTGTTTTATGCAGGCTATGTAAAATGGTGGTGGAGGTTCCTGATTCCAGCTGGCTCACAAGATCCATAACCACATGCTCATACCCGACCGACAAACATAAAGTCATCATGAAAGCTCAAGTACATGTTTCAAGACTTCCGCTACTCTGATACCACACATCTTTCTAGAAGTGTCAAAGTGTTAAAGTTAAAGAATTTCAAGAAAGATGCAACATTAAAGCTTTTCAAGAATGGTATGAGCATGTCGGTCCAGAAGTCGCAAGTCCACAAGATGGCAAAGTTACAAGATGGCGTAGAGATTGTGCTTGGTTGATGATCTCAAGATGCTCAAGATCACAATGTCAAATACAAGTTCAAGGAACAAGCTCAATCCAAGAAGTCAATGATCACTACAACATATTCACAAGAGAAAGTCAAGAGTACGAGCTAAAGACTAAGGATAAAGCATAGTATGCTAGGTTTAAAGTTTGTAAATTGGAGTGACCTCCCTTAGGGGGAGATTGTTGGAAACACGAAAAGTGTCGGTCACTTCCAAAGTTGTAACAAGTCTTAGCTCGTAGTTAGTATAAGGATTAGATTAGTAATCTAGTCCGGTCCAAGGCCCATGGGTGGCCCAACTCCAGCCCATGGCCGGCCATTGTAGCTATTTATACACCCTCTCCTAGTCTTGGAGAGGGTTGGTTGTTCATTTTTGTTTTACACACATTTCATTAATACATCATCCATATTCCATCCAAGTTTTCTCTAACAATCCAACCCACATCTCACTCTTGTTCTTGCTTGATCTTAAGATTACTAGTATTCTTCAATTGGTATCAAGAGCCATGGCGTGGTGTGTTTAGATTTTTGTTCAAAACCTTTACAAAGAGCAAATTAGTGATTAAAATTTTTTGGCTTAAAAACCTTAAAGTTTTCATTTTTATTGTTCCTATAGGGTTAGTAATACTAGTTGTACAAGATTTTTTTGCTAAAACCCATTAAAAATCGTGTCTTTTTGAGTTTTGAAAATTTGGGTTTCGTACTAGTTAGAACCGAACTAGATAATCGAACAAGGGAATCGAACTAGTGAATCGAACAAGAGAATCGAACTAGAACACCGAACGAGAGGACCGAACGAGCTGTTGCATAGGTTGAACCGAACAAGCTTCATCAGTGTCAATCGAACGAGTGACTTCTAGTTAGAATCGAACGAGCTCTCTCTAGTTAAGATCGAACGAGCGTTTTCACTAGTTAGAACCGAACGAAAGGACCGAACTAGCGGATCGAACGAGAGGTCATAAAAATAATATATTGCTTGCTTGGCGAAAATTTTAATTTGTTTGATGTCCGTTTACGCTAAATGTTGATTTTTAGTTTACGCGATTTAGTTAAACGTTGGAAATTTAAAGTGAACGCGTAAAAGTTAAAAATAAATAATTGGATATTCCTTGATGTAAAAAGGCATGAAAAGTAAGTTGTTTACATTCTTCGCACTTTAAGGGAGCCTCGACCTGGTTGCTCAATTCGACTTATAGTCCTCTAGTTTAGATTTGTGATATATGGATATACCTATATCATCGTCGAGGTTTTCAAACAAGGTTTTGAAATGAACACAAGTCAAAAGGAGTGAGATTTGGAGCATCAAATATATCCAATGAAAATGGAAGCTGAAAAGGTATCAAAATGTCATGAGAATCTTCAAAAGGAAGGATAAAATACATGACTCGAAGAAAAAGCCCTTGGAACGAAGAATTTTAACAAGTCGTCAGTTCTTGGAAGCGGTTAATGGTTCATTACTATTAGATTATCAAGTTTGCGACGGTCGATACACATTCGGAAAAATCCATATAATAAATCACGAGTCGAAAGAAGTTCATAGCCCAAGGAATGATTCATACGGACGAACACACGCTATGTCGGATACACATAAGCCCACTCATTTATAATTTGTCACTTACAAAAAGAGGCGTCTCAATCCTTGTAAGTAAGGAATTATAAACTTATAGTTCGTGCATTTTTAATTCCCCCTTATTCAAAAATAAGAGGCGTCGCCAGAATCCATTTCAATAAGGTGTTTATAAATCGTCCTACTTAAGTATCGCCGGTACAAAAACACGATATCAAAACAAGACCATATGTTACATTAAAAGAAGGAGTCTCCTTGGTGGCATGATTTTTTTTCAAAATCATAAGAAGTAATGGAAAAATATAAGGAGACGTTAGTCAATCGCGTTTCAAAGGTAAGTGCCAAAAGACGGCATGATCCAAGGTGACAAGTTAAAGTCGTACTCTCATCAACTTGGAGACTTCAAAACGATGAATTACGAAATCACATATGTGATTTAAAAGCATAAGAAGAGTGTTCAAACTTGGAGTCGAATGTTAAAATAATCAGTGAAATTGACAACTATGTCGGATTTTGATATTATCAAAAGGGAATAAAGTAAATCCATGAAAAGTTCGAAGTTAATCGTAAAGAACAAAAAGAAAATAGCCCATATGTATAGGTATTCTTATGTAATACCAGTATTGACGCTCCAAGGAGTAAACGAGAAATCAGGAAGTACGCGAAAATCAGAGTGAATGATATTTATATAACGGACCAATATAAGGTAAATAGTAAGATGTCATAGGATAGACGTAAGAGAGCAAAATCATAAGCAAGTATTAAATACTCGCTACCCATGTAATAGAAGTAAAGAGGCAAAAGAGAGCTTATAGGGGATCAAGGAGCATGCACGCGCGGATATCGGATAAAACAAGGAGAGACTCTAAATTTTGAATAACATGGTCATAGTCTAGGTTTTGAAAATGACCTAGTTCTCTATGACCTGAGAGACGTTTAAAATAAATTTCACAACGCAATGGAATACCACTTAGGGTGCTACTTCATAGTCCGTATGCACAAGTCACAGAAAACGACTTCAAAAGAGAGACGTTTAAAATAAATTTCACATTTGATATATTAAAATCAGAGTTTACAAAGGATCCCATTTATAATGCAACAGAAACATTTTTAAAACGTTTATTGAATGGTACTCAAGTTATTAAGCATTCAAAAATATATATCCGCGCGACTCAAATGCTCCCAATGCTCCACTAGCAAAATAATAACCTGAGAAAATACATGCTAAAACGTCAACAATAATGTTGGTGAATTCATAAGTTTAAGTAAAAGCAGTGTTGAAATAATTTAAGAGATGTCTCGGTAAGAAAAGTAGCGTTACAACATTTCAAAGTATTATTTATGAAAGCCGAATAGTGATTCAATAAAATCAAATAATGTTTAGTAGGGGACCACAAGATTTAAGTAACAGCAGACTAAGTACGTATTCCGTAGTCCAAAGTAGGTATTATAGACAAGGGAATCAGATTCACCAAGTCTAAATATAAAACAAGTATTAATGCACTAAGCTCATGACCCCGAAACCTTAAACTGGTCAGTGCCCCAAAACAAATTATAGGTGTCTACCAAAAACACAGCCTACAAGTTTCTTTCTAAATGTTAAAAAATGCACCTGGCAACTTGTGACCAAGAAATTCCAGGTGGGGAATTGCTCAGTCCATATATCCTATCCATAACACTTAGAAGTGCGCACCCTCGCTACATTAGCAATTAACGGTTCATGATGGTAGGGACTTAGATAGTGGCAATACAGTAACTTAGGCAATAATATTCAGGCAACAATCTGGATAGCATACAATTTAAAACACTTGTGTTCATATTAAAACAATCATGTGTTCAAAATTCACGGTTTCAAATATAGGTATTCAATGATCTTAAATCATGTAGTAAACAAATCAAGTTTTGGTAAGAATAGTCATGTAACGCTTAGGTAGTAGAAATCAATAGGTTTATTGAGTAACACGAGCATGTATTCTCATCTCGAAAACAGTTTATGAAAACCATTAAAAGAGAAAATGTGAGGCTATAAACTCACCTTGAGTGAATGAATGATCAAGGTATAACAGAAAATGCGTCACAATAAAGACGGAATGCAACCTAATTAAATATAGGTCGCATAAGTACTAGGTACTATGAATAACTAATACCATATATAATTCTATATAGCTACATCACCATCTAATTGCGTTTGTGAAACCATGTTTATAAAGTAAAAACGTTTATAAATATTACTTTAGTAAAAACGGCTTAACTTTCTTGTTTTAAGCCCGTTTTGAATGTTCTTTACGTCCACGTTTTCGTATTAGAAAGATATATCAAAATATTACATTTTTGTATTTTGAGTCCTCTGGTGAATAGTACTTTTTACTGTTCATGGGTTTTTATAAAAAAAATTATAAACTTAATCGTCGTAAACCCGTAAATGTCGTATTTTATTCATTTTAGCTCTGATTTTAGTGATTCTTTTGAGTACGTCTTCGTAATTAAAAGTTATATCTAATTAATGATGTTTTCAAAATAAATATCTCTGATGTGAACAGTAACTTTTATAAAGTTATTTATTATCGAAAACTTGCGTAATTCATAACTCCTTCGTTATTGATCCAAAAATTATGATTCTTAATGTTTTGGAATCCTAAAAATATGTACTATCTGAGAAAAATAACCCATTTTATATATCAGAAGTATTTTGTAACTTGTTTTCATAAAATTCCTTTTATAAACCCGTTTATTATCGTAGAACTTGTAAACTACATATCTCCTTCGTTATAAAGCGGATTTTTAAGTTTCTTATATGGTTGGAATCCTACTAACATGTAGTATTATAAAAATATAAAATAAATACATTTATTTTTGAATTAAAACTGAAAGTTTTGAAGTTTTTGATAAAAACATGTTTAAACTTGATTTTGTGACTTTTAAGCTTAACCATCTTGTTAAAAGTCCATTACAACATTTATTATCACATGTCTTACATCCTTAGGCTCCCTAGTCTATGATTTATTCAAATATTGTCCAAGAATCACAAGATCCAAATGTGTACATACTTATTTATTCATTAACTTTCATAAGTATACTTTTTAGGTAACTTGATTACATACACTTTTTGTACATAATCCACAGTTTTACAATACTTATATTCCAATTATAACATGATATTAACATCCATATGACATATATAAAAGTTTACCAAATCATAAACAAGTGTAAAAATTCATTTTTCATGTAGATAAGTTCCTTAAATGGTGATTAACTATACAAATATTATATATGCATAAAATCATGAAAATGAAGAGATTAAGGTTTTTAGGTAACCTTAATATGAAGTAGGATGATGAACAATATGATCTAAACCCTTGTTTAGATAATAAACCCAAGCTTACAACACTTAGAAACCCTAACTCCAAAGTAAACTCTAATCTTGAACCTTCTTGCTTTAACACTTGTAAACTCTAAAAAAACCTTCTAAACACCTTAGGATATCTTAGAAATGGTTTAGAAATGCTTGAAAATGTTGTAAATAAAATTTGTATGGTTTGTTTATGTGTTTTTGGGTGTGTCGTGGGTTGAAGGGAGGACAAAGGGAGAATATGGTTGCTTTTCACTAACAGAATGAAGGTGTATTGGTTACTTCACTAGAAACATTCATATATACCTCAAAGACTTAGTCAAAGATCATATGGAAAGCCTTAAGACAAAGGGAGGGTTTTAAGGAAGTCTTTGGTCAATACTTGTAAAAGTCTCATGGTTTTATTAGGTTCTTGTTGTACAAATTCATACTTAGTAAAATGTGTGCTTCATGTCCCCTAGGATAAACATAAGCCACAAAAATTGGGGGAGGAAAGGGCTAGGAAAATATCTTTGATCTTTTATGGTATATTTCTAGTTATACTTGAAGTATAAGGATGTATAGATTAAGTGTAAAGTGTAAACTTGTAACATTTAGTTTTTAGTTGGTTTTCCTTTATGTAAATTCAGCCTATATGATAAATATGGGTGAATTTTTATAAAACTTTGGGTATTGGGTATAAAAATGGGTATTTGTTGAAGCGTATAAAAGTTTTTGGTGCTTTCGGGTATGGCTAAACGTATTTAATGGCGAGACATAAACGTTTTATGTAACCAATAAAAATAAAATATAAAAATTTGATTATTACTTTCATAAAAATAATATATTGCTTGCTTGACGAAAACTTTAATTTGTTTGATGTCCGTTTACGCTAAATGTTGATTTTTAGTTTACGCGATTTAGTTAAACGTTGGAAATTTAAAGTGAACGCGTAAAAGTTAAAAATAAATAATTGGATGTTCCTTGATGTAAAAAGGCATGAAAATGTGAGTTGTTACAGCAGACCCTTTTCAGCCAATGTTTTCTAATCTTATATATTTTGTGATTGTATGTGCAATTTTTTGATGGTTTATGTGGCCGAATCCTTGCATAGTTAGTAAAATCTTATAATTGTAGGCTAACGCGATATGTGGTATGGCCGTGCATGATGAATGAAAGCTAAAATTTATGGAGTTGAAGGCCAAAAGAACATTCTGATATATCATGTTTACGATAGAGGAAAAGGAAAAGGAAGTGATTTGGGGTAAAAAGGTTTGGGGAGCCAACAAACAAGCCAGTGCAGTATTTTGCTGCTTGCCTTCCTGGAGTGTCGATATGTTGTCTTTGACTATGACTTTGTAATCGAAGAGAACTGCCAGAAAAGCAGCTTAAACATAAAAAAAAAGAGCCTAAATAACATAGATAACAAATAAACGTCAAGAACATAACAAACTCTCATTATCTTTAATCCCGTCACCATTTTTTTCACTCACAACATTCTTTATAAATAAAAGATTACTTTTTTTTTGTCAAATTGAATAAAGGGTATTTCAAATTTATAATCTTTTAGTATTTTAGTGATCATTCAAAGCACCCCAATTTTATTTTCTTGAACCTTAAGTACAAAAACAGTTGTCACTAATATTTACGTGATTGATAATTGATATGTTTTATTTTCAATAAAGTTCATAGTAATCATGTCCCTAAAATGATCTAGGCATAAAATATATTTCTTAATTTTGCACATGGACTTGTGTCAACATAAGTTTCTGATATAAAAAATGATAGTGGAATGACCATAACTTTATGATGGGGTGTTGATCTAAACCAGTTGCAATAACTGATAAGCACAAGATTTTGTAATCTATGAAAAGTTATATGTTTTCTGATATTTGTGTTATATGCAGGCTCGATTCGGGATTCAGGTGTAATTGGTTCAGGTTGATGCATAATTAAAGTATGTTTGGAGCAAGAAACGTCAATGAAGAGACCAATGTAGACTATAAATGTAAAAGTAAAAACAAGGGGTGTTTGCATCTGTAGAAATAAAGGAAGTTTATACACAAGCGTTTCTAACTACTCAGTTGCTTGCTGAGTGCAAATGAATCTGATGTTTTTATGGATAGGAATACTTATACACAAGCGTTTAAACACATTACATAGTTATGATGAAACACTATGATTTTTCTCAAAGACCAAGCCCGGTGCAACGTACGGGTTCAGCATGCCTCGTATAGAGTATTATTAGTTTATAAAATTAGTACTTAATCGAACAACAACAGTTGTATTTTTGAATGAAATAATGATTATAATTGTTATAATAGGAGAGAGGGTTAAATAAGAAATCGACCTTATAATTTATGAAAGGGGCAAGTTTGTGAATGGCACTTTCAATTAAGCTGATTTTGGTTTTGTTGTATTTTTGGGTTACATCTCTGAGTTTTTTGTTTTATACATTTTGAAGAGATGTTGTTTATGGATGGTGGTATTGATTTAGAAATGGATGGAACCCTTGACCTCTGTCTTCATTGGGAGCGGGGTAAAGATCCATTCAAAGAGAGCTGAGTGGCGATGTGAAATGGAGACGTCGGGATGTTTGACAGACTTATTTTGAAATTGGGAATAACAATGTATTTGGGGTACAAGTTGAGGGACGAACCGTATAATTTACTCTTAATTTTTTTAACACATACATGTTTGCCTACTATGGTTTAAGTCAACAAAAGTCACAAACAAGGCTACAATGTCGATATTTAGGGTGTGTTTGGTATGTGTATATAGGAATGAGGTTATGGGTTTCATAGTGATTAAAGATGTTTGTTTAGTGAGCCTAAGAATGAAATGGGTATATCATAGCCATAGACTCATTACTCACCAATTTGGTGTCTATGAAATCCATTCCGTGGGTTCATCTCTTTTCCACTACAAAATTCAAATATGTATACACTTTTTTCATATTATATTTTGTCATCCAAACATAAACAGTCGTAATCATACACTTTTTCATATCCATTGTCATTCTACCTCATACCAAATCCGATACTCATTGTGATTCCTAACAAAAAACCAAACGGCCCCTTAAAGTGTGTTGTTGTATTTTAAGTAATGGAATGACATCTCAATAAGGTTCTTTGGTGTGCTCACGTATACGTAATATTAAGCGTTAATCTAGAGGCTCATTTCATATCTATCAAAATTGTAAATTTTGTGCTTTTTTGCATCTTAAAAATTTATAGCCACATGTTTCTCTATCTATCTCTATTTTATTTTTGAAAATCATATTTTATTTTGAATCTTTAAAATAATAATAAGTTACTTATTTTATACTCTTTTTGTACCAATTTATTAATTCATTTTTAATTTTTTAAAGTCTTTTTTTTTACTTTTACTTTTTTTTGTTAGGTAATATTTAATGCAAACAGTACCATAGCGTCGACCCACGCCATTTCTAACGTGAAACCCTTTTTGGCGCCACCAATTGGGCATTATCACCCATTACCCCACGCCAATTCTCAAGCCAAAACAATGGCAAACACTGGTGGTGTTAAATCGGGTCGAGTTAGTCAGTTTCGGGTTCAATCAAATCGGGTCAACTCGGGTTGACGTTAAAACAAACATACTCGAACCCGACCCTATTTAGTGGTCGGGTTGTCGGGTTCAGGTCAACTCGGGTTTGGGTCTGGGCCATTTAATAATTATATGTTATAAAAAAAAAGGGGGGTTTTTTTTTTATGCTTTAAAGTTTAAATGACAACTAGCAGTTACGACGACAGGTACCATGTGATTAATTTTTTCTTCGTACAATATTTTTAGTTACTCTATGTTTTCTTTAGACAACGCGTTCACGGATGATAATAACGAGTTGGAAAAGAACTCGCGCGTTGCGGCGGGAGCTAACATGTTACTACAACATATGGTGCGAACACATATACGGATTTGATAGGTAAGTTGCATAGACGTTATAGGAGTGCTGGCACTTTGTTTAAAACTTTATTTGATACGGAAGTGCAATGTCTACCATATATTGACTAACACGCCAGCATATTTGTTGGTTTGAAAAATATTCGACTGTGCTGGGGATCGAACCCAGAATCTCTAGTTTCATAGACCAGCGCCTTATCCAATTGGGCCACAGAGTCAATTTGTTATTACTGTACCGTACCGTGTTAAAAGTTATTCTAATGTCATATATCTTTCACATATTACTATAATAGCAATAAAATAACCTTGCTTATTAAAAATAGCATGTATTTAAATTACCTCCGAAACTTGTCCATTTTCCGTCACGCTCTGTCTGCAACCTGTTGGTGATGGTAGCCTGAAAAACGTACAATGCTATCAACCATAAGATATCCTGTACGCCAGCTCTCCCAAATAGTCCAATTTTTCCTCATTTTTCTCCCACCAAACAAAAAACAGTAAAAATTAAGTGCCTCGGCCATCGTATTCTCTAGATTAAGAAATTAAATTATATTGTGTTGGCTATACACGTGTTACACTTCAAATTGTTCATTCTACAAAAACTTTCTAATTAATGAAAAACTAACGGGAATATTATTGTACATACCTGTTAGTTATCCGGCTTTACTTCCAGCAATATGGATAGTGGGAAACGGTTTCTTGTTTTTTCAAGTTCGTAATCATCATATCATTGGTGTCGGATGTTCAAACCGGTGTTGCGTCAGCTTTACTTCCAGCAATACTATTAACAAAGTATTGTTATAGTCATTGGTTTCTTACTTTTGCAAGTATATATAGGCGCGTGTTCTTACACACATGCACCAGATTGATTCCTTCGTCCACTCCGGTTTCCTGGCAAGCTTTTGGCAACATGTGCTACAATAGGAAACCACTACGAATGAGCATGGTCCTGATACTCCCACGAATGCAGTAACTTCGCAAACACACCCAAAGGCAGATTTACCTTGAGTAGCAAAGTTTATACGATCGGCGCTTGCCACGGGATGAACAGTTATTTGATGTTGGGGGCTAACATTGCCGACACCTGTTACGGAAGTTGAATATGGAAAAAAGTAATCAGCCTGAGTTAGTTTGTAAGCCAGAACAGTATCGAGTTGTTAAAAACAATGACTCTACAAAGTTCCACATCAAGCAGTGATGAAGCAAATAAAATCTGTCAAGTCAGAACGGAGAAGGTGGTAACTTCATCATACTCTGTTATTCCCTTGTCGAACGATCCTTCCTGTTTTATTAAAAGTAACATATGAAAACCATCAACAATCAGTACCTAACGATTGGCATGGTTAGTTATCTAAGAACTAAGTGAAAAGGGAAGATGTGAAACGACAACTCATATAACTATATGTAGAGAAGATGTTCATCCACCAATATCAGTGTGCAAGAACCAAATAGTCCGACAATTTTCTATAAGGCTAACCATGCTTTTTAATGGATCCAGGCATGATGATTATGTTCAATATATGCGTAGTGGGATCATCTCGAATGTCAAAAACATTACTATACCTATTTGCCCTTGTAGGAAAATTTTATAATCTCCGGATGCTTTAATATTAAAATTGAGCTCAAATTTAATGTAGGGAATGGAAAGCCATAAATTACCACATGTTCTTTAAGAAAGCCATTCGTTCAGGGAGAAACATATCATTTTGCTCGGCAGTAGTTTGAGGCTTGATTATCCACTGGTACACAGCCTGCAACATAAATGAATTTATTTGTACTAAATAAGCAAAGCGTACAACCAACAACATACTATTGTAGAGGTTGAAGTTCTGCTGCCTCTGCTGGTGTCTGCTGGAGAGTGGGCTGGAAACTGGTCTGGAGGCTACAGGTGGGTGGCCTTTGCCATAAGCGGTCAAAATGATACGGGCAGCTTTCCTTTGAGGCCTTCTGTATAATAATCATGAAATATAAGTATTTGTAACATAGATCGAAGTAGTAATAAAAGTACGTACCGAGGCGTTGGATCATCTTGGGGGGTTTCTCGTTTCTTGACAATTTCGTTTCTGACTTTGTTGAGCAAACCATAGTCCAGGCCTTTAACTAAATGTGTATCTCCAACATAACCTGTAAAAAAGTATAATGTATTTAGTTAGATGGTTGTATACCTCTTAGATACTTGCCGTTTTCAATGGAATTGCATTGGGTGTACTTCATCTAATTAACACATAGACCAAAACACTATAATCAAGAAATAATGTTTGGCAAACCATGTAAACACCTACTGTTTGAAAAGGGAAAAAGAAGGACACCATAGCTTTTGTAAGTATTATATTTATGGACCCAATTCAGAACCAAACAAACAGGCATAAGAAAAAGATGAATAAGGACACCAAGCCATGATACAGGCCGACGAAACATGAGCTACTATGTAGTAGCACAATAAAAAAACAGGCCATGCCATTATCACCTCTGTTTAGCAGGATGGCTAGCAATCTTTTTCACCATGGTAATTTACAAATTAATGTAATCTTATGACAATAAAGTTGTACACATATAATGACTGAATTTTGGTGCCAGGACACCGTTTGATTCATTTTTGTTGTTTCTCCCATTTATTGATAGCTTGAAGCAAGTACTTATAAGGAAGTGTTACTCTACATTATAAAAAAAACGCCATTAACGCCTCACTAACTTCATCATTACTTGCATAAAAACTTATTCTTTGTTTTTTTTTATCAAAAATGGATTCTTAAAATATTAGCGGTCTAATGCAAGAAAAATATAACAACATACCTGCAAATCAAAGCTTCGAAATTGTAGTTTCCTAATTAGAGACCAAATCACATATTCAATCCTCCACAAATCAATAACCCCAAAAACTTAAAAAAAAAAACCTAAAACCCATATAAAAACGACACTTTAATTTGGAAAAAAAATCATAATCAAAGATGAGAGAAAGAGATGAAACTATGAGAGGGATTTGTTAGCACCTGCTAGTATTACAAATTGATGCTCGCAATTTGTCGCTGTCTTTCCAATTAGATCTTCAATTTCACAAATAATTTATTATTTTTTTGATATGGATAGAGATAACCTTATGGGAACCTTTTAGAGATGGAGATGCGGTGAAATTGCCAGTGTTGCTTTTGATGAACCGTTGTGTCAGAGATTCAGGCGGTGGAACATGAATTGTTATGGAAACGACACTTTAGTAATAAAAGTACGTACCCAATCCAATTCGGTCCACACATTTTCATTTCATTTCACAGTAACTATAGCCTCCATGTCATCTCCTCAATCTCATTTTCTCCCTCCCAACTATCCTCCATAAATCTCTCGCCGGAATCCGCTCTCTTTCCACCATATCACTGGAATCACAGCGGTGTACTTTTCTAGCTTATCAACCGTAATCGGTTTTCTCTCCTCCCACTCGGGTTGTGCCATCCGCCCCGTCCTCTGAAACATACCTCATCGGAAAAATACTCCATCTTCCCCATCCTATGAAACATACCCTACGGACCACCATCTTCATCCTCCTTAACCAAACCCAACCCCAAAAAAACCACATATCTATCCTCAGACCGAGCCGCACTTATCACACACCGGTCCATTCCCATTCCCAAATGAAACATTATTACTATTGCTTTTAACAGCCGTTGTAATTGATCGTAACCGCCTGTGGTTAGTTACCGGAAACAAGTGAACATTTGATGATGGTTAAAAGTGGCACGTGACGATGGAATGATCACGTGACTGGCGGAGAATGCTTGTAACATCTCTTTTGGATCCTAGTTTTTATCGAACTTGATGTTCTTCTTTCACTGTGTTTTTATATGTTTGGGGATTAAGTTGAGAGACACAAAATAAGTCCTTTTAGTTTTGTACTATGATTTGGTCAAACCACTGTATGCTAATAAGTAAATATGGTATTTGAATCCAAGTTTTTATCGAATTAAGTTATTTGTTTGTTGTTTTTCTTTTATGCCAAGTTAAGAATTTATGAAGAGCTTCTGGATGGGAATCATTTAATTAAAGCATTTCTTATTGGTTTGTTAAATGATACTTCTTTTTATAATTTTATCTGTTACGTGTATAATTTTTTTATCTGTTACAATTATTAAATATATTTATTATTGCAAAATTTCTATAGACATTCTCATGCTCCACTTCCTCGATATCCTCCTTATCAAAGTAGTGAACCTTCGTTTCAAGAGAGAAGGCTACGGTTCTTTTAGAAGAGTCTGCTTTTATACTCGACCTTTTGTAGCTAACGACGTGACTTATAAAAGAGGATATTATCTTGCTGACGGGATATGTCCGGAATGACCCGTTTTTATGAAGTCCATTTCAAATCCGAGGTCGAATGATCACAAACGAATAATATATAAGACGAAGCACGAAGCAACAATAAAAGATGTAGAACGAGCTTTTGGCATCTTAAAGAAAAAGTGGTAGATACTTAAACAGTCGGATCGAGTTATGACATTGTGTTAAATAACGGATATAATGTACACATGCATCATATTACATAATAAGTTCATATTAAGTTAAATAAGATCTGGTATTAAGGATTGTTTTGGTAAAAATAAGTGTAGCAAGCTTAAATTTATTGTTTTAAGTTCTAAAGGGGTGTTTAGTTTAACTAGTTTGATGGTATAGATAATGGGTCAAAACTACTTTGTAACCATTTGCGTCATTTTTTAATTAGTCAAAAGTAGGTATTAAATTCAGTTTGTTTGAGTTTTTAAGCTTTTAATCTCAATATCATAGTTAATAGAACTTATGTTTGAATCTGTAAGTTCATAAGCTCAGTCAATTAAGTTGTATGATTGAATCTTTGTATGTCAAGTGTTTATGTTGTTTTTGGTGTATGCTTAAGTGTTAAATCAAGATAGAATCAAAGTCCTAGTTGCCTGCAAGTTTGCTTAGTGTTTTGTTATAAAATTGTCATCACTTTGCTAAGTATTGGAGAAGTGAAATTCAGCTTTTAGATTTGCTTATTATAGCTTACTCCTTATTGCAAACTGCTTTTTGATTGATGCTACTTGTTCCTTGAGGCTTAATCTTCATCTATTTGTTGGCCTTAATTCCATAAGAACCCCTTTAAGTGCTTAATTTTAAGCCCAAAATGTTGTCCTTAGGCTAATTATCCTAGTTTTAGCCATTGTGCTTTTTAGCTTTTCTAAGTGCTTATCTGTCTATTTTCCTAGCTTACATTTGCTCAAGAGTGCTTATTAGGGCTAGACTTATGCCTAAGCTAGCTTATTTGTTCTTTTTAAGTGCTTATTGACCCCTTTTTCTAGCCTAGCAGACTTAACTGCTAAGCTAGCAGTGCTAACTCCAAGTTAGTACTGCTGAGCTACCTTGAGCTTATTGAGCTTATTAGGTGGGCTAATTTCTTTCCTTAGTGCTTATTTGGTGTGGATAAATGTTCCTTTTCAGCTTATTGTTTATATCTTAGCTTATTTAGTCTAAAAATTTAGACAGTTTTAGTTAAACTTAAAAAACCAAAAAAATTAGTTAACTGCCTGAACTAGCCTTTTCATTCCCCTTTTTCTTAGCTTAATTAACTTTCAAAATGCTATTTGATTGTTGTTTTATATAGATTTTTGGTCAAGCTTTTTAGTAGAATAAGTAAATAAGCCATAAGTTTCTATCTAAGGGCTTAAAAATAAGCTCAAAGGTGCCCTTTTGTCTGTTTTATAACCATTTTTGTGTCAGTTAGCTTATTAGCTTTTCCAAGTTTTTTTTTGCCATTCAATGTTGCTTATTTTAGTCTGCATTTGCTCATTAGGATTAGTTAAGTCTGAGTTTACCCTATTTTGCCTTTTAGTTGCTTATTTAGTCATAAAAGCTCAATCAAATTAGCTTAAACTTTCTAAGTATAAAAAGCCAAACTGCCTGTTTGTTTTAGCTTATTGCGTGCTTATTTTTAGCTTTCATAAAAAGTGTTAGTTGAGAAAAGTGCTTATCCTTGAGAGTTCTTCAAGTGTGTGTAAAAAGAATTAAAAAAGAAAAGTTACCAGTAGCAAATAAAACAAAAAGTAAGGTCCAGGACTCGAACCTGCGACCTCACTCTTAACAACACACACTCTTACCGCTGCCCTTGGGACTTGTCACCTGTCCATATTTACCAAATCAAATATATAAGCCCACTTGGCCCATTTGCTTTTCAGCCCTTTTAGGGCTTAATTTACAGCTTATTTGATAAGCTGGCAACCCCCTTTTATTTTTCATAGATTAAGCTTGTTTCAAGGCATTTTCTGTATTTTTTTTTTCAGATTTTTATAAAATCGTTTAGTATTTTTTATAATTTATTTAGATTAAAAACTTAAAAAATTCATAAAAAATAAAATAAAAGTCAAAAAAATATAATTCTTTTTTTACAAAATTTTCTTTTATTCATTAGAACCTAGGAAAAATAGAATTTCATTTGTAGGATTAAATTTGCAACTTTTTGTTTTTTAAAGAACGAGACTGAATCCCGTTCATGTTTTTCGCGTTTTTAAGCCCAAATCAAGTCCGTTTTTTTATCTAGTTTTCTTTATTCTAACTTTTTAGTCATTTAAAACCTATAAAAGTAAAAAAAATTCATATTAGGGTTAAATTTAGATAATTTAGGCTTTTTAGTCCCGTTTCGACTCTCGTTGTCGTTATTTGTGTTTAATTGTAATTGCTTTCGTTTATACTTCGCCTTTATTAATTTTTTTGTATATTTTCTCATAGAATTAGGAATCCCAATCTAAACCTTGTTCCATTCAAGCATCAATTATCAATCCGCCATTCGACTCTCCATTGCACACCACGTTGAGATTTAGCGACCCGGGAAATCATACTTCCGGATATATATTGATTCTCTTTGTGAATTTTGACTTTTTGTCTTGGTCAAGGGTGAAGGGTTGGGATTTTCCTAGTATCTATACTACATATAAAGTATATTCACACAAATTTTGAAAACCGAAACTGAAAACTAAAAAATTAAATGTTACATGCTACACGATGGAAAATTAGGTTGATTGATTGATGATTGACTCAAAACTGAAAGGGTT
>BQNB010105903.1:0-23504 GCA_026074375.1 Tanacetum coccineum | reverse complement strand
TTCAAAACCCACCTAATATTGACCCTCACTTGGAACCTTTTTACACCCGTCAAACCGAAATCATCAACCGTAAAGTTCAAATTCGAGTTGACCATCATGGTAGACTAAGGTCAATCGGGAAAGGCCTCAGAAACTTATGGAGAAATATGAGGAAGTGAACACTATGGAAATATGTTTTGTGACATTATTAATTATATTACTTATTACTCTATGATGCTTAAGTACTTAAACTTATATTATTCAGTAGTAACTTAGCATGTAGCACGGGCAACATAACTTGCCTTGGGTGATCTTTCGATTCTATCATCCTAAACACTTGTTTGCATGTTACTCACAACACTATGATTACCTTTATGATGATATGCATGCTTATCTATTTGTCTATATGCATATTTGTGTCCCTTTAATTGAATCTTGAATGATTAGCTTTATGAAATTAATTGTTAATCTTTAGATGATTCATGATGAAATAGAGTTGATTGCAAAAAGGGAAATATAGGAAATTATTTCTGTACAGGACTTACAGGAAATCATAAAGAACTGGAAAAATTTCATGTCTCCAAAGAACGGCCCTCATAAATAAGGGGCGGCCCCCTAATATATTTGGGACTGCCATGTATTTATGGGACCGCCATCAGAAGTCACGAAATTTTCACTGTGGATCCTGATTTTTTGTGCAGTTGACTATTCTTTCTTAGACCCAACTAAACCTTCTGCATTTTACTAAACCGCTTTTGGAATCCAAAAACTCAACTATCATGCTTTTCCACTTTGATCTTTTCATTCCTAATTAAATAAGTCATCCTCCCCACTTCTATTATTATCTTCATCTTCCTCACACCATTCTACCATGAATTCCACTAATGCTTTCTCATCTAACCCTTCCAAGAAAATCAAACTCACCATAATCCCTCCTAGACAACTATTTGTCAACATATCTAGTGATGACGATATCACCACCACACCTTCTCCTACAACAACTTCTTCATCTCCAACTCCTCCAAATGCACCATCAAAAACCACATCCACTAATCAAACATCATCAAGTCAAGAGAACACATCTTCTTCCTTCCACTCAAAACTTTAAATTTTACCACCATCTTCACATGAACCAACTTCTCCTCATCATTTGAACCCTTTGCTTGACAATATTTTAGATGTTCCTCCTAGACCTCTAAACCCTCAACCACTTTAAAGCCATCCTTCTTTGGATATCACACTCTCTTTGTCACCAATCACTCCTCTTGATCACATTCATGACATTCCATCACCACCATCTCCACCACAACCTCAACCACCTATCATGGGTCATCCTCTTTTCTACAACTATCATGACTATCATGGGTCAACTTGCATATGTTGTTCTCACAACCGAAACCTTTTCTTCACTTTAAGAGATGAGATGAACATCATGTTTGCTCATCTTGAATATCTTCTCACTACCGCAATCACCTCACACTTTTCACGTCCACCTTGAAAAGTCTTTAAATGTTTTCATAAACGTGTCACCTCAAATCTTTTGCTCAAAAAGTCATTCTCTATGAATCATGAATCATTTAGGACTTATGTAGTAGTGTTTCTCTTTATCGTGTATTAGCTCTAGTCTTATTTTACATGAATGTATTAGTTGGATGTGCTATTGTATGAGTTTCTTGTTGGTTGAATGAAACTCTACTTTGGGTGACTTAAATCTCATGTATTGCTTAAAGGATATTTGTCTTGCACTTGTACCTCTAACTTTGTTTTATAGCAAACAAATTTCGTGAGATTCGATCCCTTGGTGCCCAGAACGAGGGGAGCATACATCAAGGGGGAGTCTTTAATCGTCGATTTCTTTCTATCTACTACACTTCACTGGGGGGGGGGGGGAGGGGAGGTCAAAAACCTTTTTGATTCGACAAAAAGGGGGGAGAAATGCGATTAAACTAATTAGTAATTTATAAACCTCTAATTTTATACTAAATGAGTTTATATTTTGTCATCATTAAAAAGGGAGAGATTGTTAATACAAATAATGTCTAAAAACATTATTTATATTTTTCGACCTCTCGACGTTTTGATAATAACAAAGTATAAAAACGTTTACAAAAAATTAACCTTTATAAATTACTAAATGTTAAAAATTCTATTTCTAAGTATTAACACTTAAGGTATGATAAACAAAATCATTAAACATGATTAGTGATAAAGAAAATATTTTTCTTAATCCTTACATTTCTACAAAAGTGTTTTTATAAAAGACTAAAAACAAAATATTTATTTATAAAAGAAATTAATTATTAAAATAATAAATTTGAAATCAAATTTTCCCTCCGAAAATGGAAGGTTTTAAAACAGATAACACATTCCCCACAGAACAAAGACAAAAAGAGGAACGTAGTCTACGGCGACCCCCTTATAGGCCTGGCGGCCCACCCTTAAATATTAAGGAGGGGACCGCCGTACCCCGCCAGCCAAAATCAACGGCTCTTTTTGTCATCCAAAAAAATACTGGGCCACGCCCGCATCTAAAAACACAAAACATCTGGCCATGAATTTCCTCAGATCTGACTTTTCCTCTCTTTTTTTATTTTCTTCTAAAACACATATCTTGATCACTAACATACCTTGATCTTGTTCAAGTGATTAATTCTTTTCTTCCTCCCTTCTTCTTCTTCAAAAAGCAAATGCAAAAGAAGAACAAGTCGTAAATCTTCTACATACTAATTGTATTATCTGATCTCATTCTTTCCACCTCAAGATCAGCAAGATCTTTAATTATATATTAAATTTATGGTGTAGTGTAGAATGAAATTGTGTGTAATCCAATAGGTAAATTGTGAAATTTGTGTTTGGATTGTGTGTCAATCCAATAGTAGTATATCTTGTGAGTGAGGTAAAGAATTATGAAGTCTAGATATTGGTTTAGCTAAGATTAAACTCGACATCTAGCTTAGTGTTCAGAAAAGAAAGTTAGCTCGTGGTTAAAGTTTTCCTCCCCTAAAGGAGCTTTTGACATAGTGAAATCTCGAGTAGAGTACTCGGGGAGTGGAGTAGGAACGAAGAGGTGCTTTATACCGAACCATTTAAATCTCTTGGTGTCTTGGTTTGATCGGTTTCTTTCTCTATCTCTCTATATTGATGATTGTTTAACTTAGTTCATAAATTAATATTTAGTTGTGATTCATTTTTTGATTATTGATGACATACAACTAGAAACAAACCAATGTTAAAGCAATGTTTTTAAAACGTCCCAATAACCGGGAAACTATTTCACACCCCCCTTCTATTTCCTACAAAGCACACAACTAAATAATACTACATTCTAAACAGCAAGTTCTTCAATTACAACAGCACAACAACCATAATACTTTAACTTACTTGAACTTAAGAGCTTCATCAACTATATCACAACTTAATATCTATTGATGAATTCCCATCACTAAAGTAAAAGGAATCGGAACATATCTCATTTGATGCTTGAGCCACGAGACACGTTTTGTCTTTAGCCTTTTCATCATCTTCCTTCACCGCTATCACCACTCCCTCAACCTCCGACGAATGCTCTTTGGTTCTGTGTCTTTTATGTGGTTTGACATTCTCGACAATAAGATGATTTTGGGTCACACACCGCATCTAAAACACTTCCTATCACTTTTTCTGTTCTTGTCGTCTCGGCTTCTTTGAAATGTCTTTTTGTCGTTCCGTGGTTGTCTTACGAATCTACCTCTTCTCTTGAAGAACTTCTTGAAGTCTCTAACCGCCATGGTGTACTCTTTATCTTCACTTCTGGAAGTCGAACATTCTTCATCACTAGATTCCTTTTTAGCCTTTAAAGCAAGAGATCTCCTTTCCTCCTTTAGCTTTAACTATTTCAGAATCTTTCTTGAAGATCATCTCGTGAACTTTAAGGTTCCCAGACGTGTTCATTCAATGATAGTGATTTCAAATCATTTTGACTCTTCAATCCCGTGACCTTTGGCTCTCCATTGTTAAGAAGTAAGCCTAATAAAACTTCCTAACATAAGTTCTTGTTAGAATAACCTTCATCAAGAGCTTTTAGACTAGTAATAATGGTATTAAATTTAGCAAAACACTATTTATAGATTCGTCTTCAGAAATGACGAATTGTTCATATTGTATATCCAAAAGGTCGATCTGTTCTCTGTGACTTGGCTAGTACCTTGATGGTGATTAACAAAAAGTTTTATTCAAATTTCTTTTTGCCATATTACCCATAAAATTCTTTCATATTCTTTTTCTTGCAAAGCCTTACAAATAACCAATTTGCTTTGCTATTTTACGCAAGCTTCTTTTTAAGACCAACACTTTCTTTGTTTTTTCAAAAGGGATAACCTTCATCTAGTTTGTTTCCGGATTTTTGTTTCAATAGGTTGAAAATCACCGTAGTAGATAACATGCCAAAGATCAAATCGATTTGATTTAACATAATGTTGTTCGAATCTATTTTTTCCAATAAATAAAAATTATCACTTTCAAATAGTGGTGGTCGTTGCAGTGATTATAACCCTTCTAGGTACTGGTGGAATCCATAGAATCGAATCCAAGCTTTAAATACAGTGATATTTTTAAAAATCTTGAGTGACCGTCGACTTCTATCCCAATGTGTGGAAAATAGAACGGCGGGGGGTTGAATTTTTTTAAAAAGTTTAATTAGCGTTTTAAAATTTTACTTATAAAATTGTTAGATTCGAATATATGCTTAACCAATCAACAATATGAACCAATCAAAATAACTATCTTCTTGTAATAACTACATAAATAATATTGATTTGGCTACGAAGCTCTTCTTTGCCCTACTCCACTCTCCGAGTATCCGACTCGAGACTTCACTATGTCAACAAGCTCCTTTAGCTGGAGAAAACCATTACACCACTCCGTACGATATTTTTCGAGCGACACTAAAAGCAAAATACGAGTCCTAATCTTAGCTAGAACCAATCTACCACTACACAAGCACTACTCAATCACAAGATTTACAATATCGAATTTACACACTATCCAATTCATACAATCACACAAGATAATCAAAATAGAGTTTTGTATCTTAGAAGAAGAGTAGAGCAATCACTAATCTATAACACTTGTAGACAACAACATTTCTTGGAAAATAACAGTGTTCTCTCACTTTGCGACTTGGTTATAGAAGAAGGAAGAAGGTAAAAGATAAGATTTGATCACTTACAAACAATATTAAGACATTTGTTAGAGATCAAGAGTATTATAGTGAAGAAAGAAGGTTTATTAAGAGTAGAAAGATAATTGAAAAAATCAAGCAAAAGGTCTTATTTTTTTCTGCTGAGTAAATGAGTGGCATTATTTATAACCCAACTGAAAAATCCCAAACGATCATCAGTGGCTAGTCCCAGATATATCGGGTGCCCGCCTAGCCACATAGGAGGCCGCCCCAAGCCTGACGCCAAACTGATTTTGTCTCTTTGTCGAGAAAGATTGACCCATGTATTGTTTTTTTTACCTGATTTGGGGGAAAACTAGAATTCAAATTTTATGCTTTTTAAATAAAACATTATTTTTGATTAATAAAACAATTTTATTGTATTTTTGTAAAAAAATATTTTGTAGAAAAAGTTGATGATTAAGAAAAAAATTATTGTTCCTATCACTAATCATTTTTAATGATTTGTATTCCAAACCTTAGTGATTTATGTTGATATGAATTTACGATTAATAACATGTAAACCTTTCAATTTTACGTGAATAATTTTTATATTTTGTCATCATTCAAACAAAACGTAGAGATCAAATAAAATATAAAATACGTTTATAAGGCATTATTTGTATTAAACAAATCTCCCCCTTTTGATGATGACAAAATTATAAACTAATTTTTGTTAAAAAAATAAAAGTTTCAATGTTATTTAATGCGTTTTAATAATCCCATTTCTATTCTCCCCCTTTTTGTCGAATCCCATAAAAGGTTAAAATCGGTCGAGACATAGAGAGAAATGAATTCGATCGATGCTAATGCGTCCCCCTTGAGAATGCTCCCCCTTTTTATGGTGGCAACTCAAGGGATCGAGCTTATGATATTTTTTTTTTTTTTTTTTTTGGCTACAAAACCAAGTTAGAAATACAAGTGCAAGAAAAAACATTTCTAATGAGTAGTTGGATAACAACATATATATTCAAGGCTAATAATGGAGATAAAGAGAAGATAGCTATTTAAAACATAATGCATTCATATCATCCATAATAATAAGGTACCATCCATTCATAATAGATAAAGATTCATACATGCATATCAAGACAACTTCATACATAAAGTAAACTTATGCATGATAATATGAATTTCTTACAACACTTAGATATACTAAAATTTAAAGACTACTACCCTAATGATCTTAATACTTAATAAATCCTAGATGATGACTTTGAGCAAAAGGTTTAGGTAAAGCATTAATTTGGAACATTAAATAGGTTTTTAAAAAAGGATGATGGGTAAAGTGAGGCAATGGCGGAGTAAAAAGATACTCAGGTGAGCACACAAAAATTCATCTCATCTCTAAGAGAGAAAATAAGATTTCGGTTGTGAAAACAACAAAGGTAATTTACCCTATGATATTCAAATGTGTTGAAGTAAATGGGATGACCCATGAGAGGTGGTTGAGGTGGTAGTTGTGGTGAAGGTGTTGAGGAGGTATCAAGATGTGAACAAAGAGTATTGGTGTAAGGATAAAGTGATATCTAAAAAAGGATGACTTTAGAGTGGAATTGGGTTTAAAGAACTTGGAGGAACACCCATGATATCATTAAAAAGCGGATTGGAGTTTAAGGAGAGGTGTGTCATAGAGGAAGAGGTAAGGATAGAGGTTTGACTCAAATGAGGGAAGAGGTAGTGCCAAAGGTAGATGATGTATCTTTGGTTTAAAGGAGTTTTTGATGGGTGCATTTGGTGGAGATGGAGAGAGGATGTGGTGGGATGCACGAATAAATGGTTTAAATCCTAGATCGGTCCATAAAGAGTTGCTTTGGTGGAATAATGGTTAGTGTTTGATTTTCTTAGATAGGTTAGAGACGAGGCTTGTGTGGGATGCCATAGAAGTATAAGAGGAAGTAAAAAAGAAGAGATTGTTAAGATGGGTGGAGGGTGATGACTATTTGTGTTTTGTAGTAAGGATTAAGAGAAGTAAGGCATGGGAGGGTGATTATTTGATTCCAAAAAGTGTTTAGCAAAATGCAAGAAAGTAGCTGAGCTATAGAGTGGATAGTCAACTGCACAGAAAATCAGGAGAGACACAGTAAAAATCTCGTGATTCCTGATGGCGGTCCCATAAATATACTGTCAGTCCCAGATATATATGGGGGCCGCCCAATATTTATGGGGGCTGTTTTCTAGAAAAACAAAGATTTTTACCAGGTTTCCTCTGCGTTTCAATCCTGTGACATGAACAAGCTATCATTGATATCTATAGCAACCAAATCAAATTCCTCAAGACTCAACTATTATTACAAGAATATACAAATTAAAAGCAAGTAAACTAACTTGGTGGAAGCAATTATAGGCATATGACTATAAAACAAATAAGCATGCATACTATAATAATTTTAATTAATAACATAGTGTTAAAGACATGCAAATTAGTTTAGGATGATAAAATAGAATGATCATCCAAGGCAAATTTTGTTGCCCAATCTAGCCTCTAAAAATCTACCAAATATCATAAGTTAAAGTACCAAAGCATAGATAGTAAAAGTAAGTACCAACAACCATATTAAAGTAGTAAAGATAAATAACATGTCTTATATAAATTATCCAAATTGCTCACTTCTTCTTCTTCCTTCATAAGTTCTTGATGCCCTTCCCGATTGACCTTATTCCACCACGTTGCTCATCTTGCAATTGGACTTGACGGTTGAGGATTTTGGTTTGACGAGTATAGAATTCTTCCATGTTTGGGTCAATATTGGTTGGATTAGAAAAGACTCGAGGAACCTCATTTGTCAATGAGTTGACAAAACGAGTGGGGGAAGGAGTGCTTGCACGCAAGGTCCTTTCGTCATTTCCATTATTATCATCATCGTTGAGATGAAAGGAGGATGGTTGACCGAAGGCGGATGAAGAAGAAGTGGAGGGATGACCTCTTCTCGTGCCGTGATCCTTTCGAGTCTTTCGCTCTTGTTGAGCGGCAAGAGGATACATGACACGATCGTACAAGACATAAAGGTGGTTTGACAACTCAGGATTTTTGGATATGACATGGTCAAACATGCGAGTTAATAACATACCATAGGGTAGTATTAACCGCGCTTGTTTGGTGACAAACTCCATTCATTTAGCAATGAAGTAAGCAAGATTGTATTGTGTGGAGGTAGCAATACAAAAGAGCATATGACACAGACACACGGGGACATGATCCTAATTTCCACCAAGACAAAAGACAATTCCCAATTAATGTTGACCCAGTCCTTCATAACGTCGGTGATTTTCACGAGTTAATATTTGATTGTCACAACTACAACCTCTTAGGTCACAAGATTATCTAATGATGGTCCTAATTCCTTACTATTGACCACTTCGTCAATTTCTAAAGTTTCATCCTCAATGTCATTTTCTAAGTTTTTCTTTTCGGTAGCCTTAATTTCTTCTTCCTCATCTAAGTCATCATCCAACCAAGGGTGATGTCTTAGATGGTGAAGGAGTTTAAAAAACGAATGTTACGTTTGAGTAATCTCAATTTCATGGTGTGTTTATTAAGAGATGAGCATTACTATTTGGGAGTAACTTAGAAATACACCTTCGTAATGACTTAGGGACAAACTTATAAGGTAATCTTTGATGTTTAAATGAACACTTGCTAATCCAAACACCATAAAGTACTCAAGAAGTAGGTTTCCTACCTCTCAAGAGTTCATAAGGTGTTTTTCCTAAGATGGCTCTAATTAGGATTCGTATTGAGGTTATGTTTGAGGTATCTATTGTGTTACACAAAATTTTTTAAGTGATAACGAATTGTTTATTCAACATTGTCTTACTTTATTTCTTGTAGTGTCCTATTTTTCCTTTCTACCACGCCATTTGATTGTGGAGTGCGTGGAGCCGAGAAGTTATGTGTAATACCATTAGCATTACAAAACTCTCCAAATTGCACTTATTATCAATTCTTACCGTAAGGTCCCGTCCAAAATTGACACTCATTGAACATCCAGTTGATTTTGTATTTTTCCTTACTAAAGAATTCAAATTGCTCGAATGCCCTCAGTTTTATTCTTAATGAAATATTGTCCAAGTAAGCTTGTTCATATTGTGAATTGGTTAAACATATAACTCGGATCTAAACATTTTTTAAAGTAAACTTTTAAAACGCTAAAGAACTTGTAAACTATTCAACCCTCCCTTCTAGTTTCCACAGCAGCCATGTCAGGTGTTTGGTCACGCTTCAGTACTCATTAATATGAGCCTCATTTGTTATTATTATACATACTCGTTCATAGGTCAATACAACGTTGTTTAACGTTTAACAGCTACCGCTTTTCCATCTTTCCTACCGCATTCACCAACCCTTAACGAAGAGGCCACGAATAGGTATTCCGATTCAGTATTTAGTTTCTGAAAGTTAGAAATAATATAGTAAATGACTAAAACTTATATCTATATTACCAGTCATATTATTTAAAAAAAGGTAAAAAAAATTGGAATTATTGGTTCTTATTTTGGTAGACTTCGTGTACTTATCTATTGGTGTATTATCTTTAGCCATCTTGAAATATTTTACACTTATGATGAATATAGAAGTGAGCTGCTGAAGTTAACTGGAAATGAGGAAACAACTAATTACGAGAGGTTCATTGTTGGTGCTGTTGCTGGAATAACTACTATGATACTCTGCATACCCATTGACATTGTATGTGCAATTTCACCTTTTTGTCTTTTTGCCTAATGTGTTCATAGTTAAAGTATTAGTATAGTGGTAAGATCCTTTGTTAGAGAACTAATTCACAAAGATGCCTCTAATACCTGAAAAGATACTTGGATATGTGTTTTGGGAGCGATCATGTGATATCAACAATCAATTTCTAATACAATAAGAATCTAATGATCATTTCAGTATCAGATAATCGCTTGCAATAGAACGGGTGTACAATATCATGTTTAGATAGATTATATTGGTGTATTTTTTACTTTATGTATACTTATCGACTACACACGTCTACGCTGCCTCCTTTTTTCTAAAGCTTTGTCAAATGGTATTTTGCTATATGTTCTATGGTTTCCGGAGTGTTTAGCTTTTGTATCTGTAAGTAAGTTGTAAATAAGTTCTGGTTTCTTTGGTTTTTTTGGCTTAAACAAACACCCTCTTATTTTTTTGGTTTTGGTGTTTTGTAATGAAAATAGATGCTGAATTAGGTGAGTTTGGGGCTGAAGTGGGGGCTGAAATGGATGTGTTTGGGTGGTGAAAATCTGGATGGTAAGTGTGGGTTAGGGGCTGAAATAGGTGGGTTTGGGTCTGAAATGGGTGACTTTATGGGGTGGATTTCTGTGTTGAAATGGGGGCTGACGTGGGTGCAATTGGTTGCCGAAATGGTTATGTTTCGGGGCTGAAATAGAGGCTGAAACAGGTGGGTTTATGGGATAAGATGGGTGGGTTCGGGTAACCTAGACCACTCTCTTAAGTAAGTCGTATTTGTTTACAACCCAAATACGTGCTGAAAAATGATGAAAGGAAGGGTTGATACCATTTGGATGTGCTATAGTGCAGTGGCTAAGTCGAAGCTATTCGGATTTTTTTACAATTGAGTTATAATATGGCTAATAGTTTGTTGAATATAGGTATAAAATACTACGTTCAGTTCATTTTGTAAACAAAAAACGCTATATTATATGGACTGTAATATGATGAAATGTTATAGATGTAGTTTTAAAAATCATATAAAAATTAAGATTACGGGTTACAAAAATGACCCAAAAGGGACACATAATTACAATGACTAAAGAAGTACATATGAAAAAATATGTAACCTTTTATTTAGCTTAATGAATTTGCCTAAATTTATTATTTTTTGTGATTGTAGACATTTTTTAGAGAAGTTATGGTAAGGAAGGACATTTGAGGACCTCCAAAAAGGATACCAAGTAGGCATTTCTATAAAGTATTCTGTTTTTTTCATCTCCTTTATTTTATGCCATCTGATATTTCATTGGTCTATAGGCAATTGAGCGTCAGTTCAAATAATTGGATACACAAGTTCGTGAATCTACTAAGCCTTCTTTGAGGCACATGGAGGCTATCATGTTTTTTGGGAACTCAAACAGAAGAATAAGGAAGAGCTCCACGAGGCATTGACGTACCATGAAATTCTGCAACAGGTACTGTTTTCATTATGAGTAATCAAATGTTTTCATTTTAATACAAATTTAATTATGTTTCGTTGTCATACCCCGAAAATTTCAGGCCGATATTTTAAACTTTTCCGATCATTATCTTTGACTTTTATACGTTACGTTTGAATCCGGCAGTTTACCAGGAAGTTAACCCGTGTAAATCTAAAAAACATCATCGGACGCGTTTCGACTTCGGATTTTAATTAGTTTAGATATTATATGAATTATTTTATCTTTTCTAAGTGTTTCGTAGTTTACGATCACTCCCAGTATTTATTTTAACGTCTTAACGTTTAAATTGCGTTTTTCGCGTTTTTGACCTAACGGAACCTTGGAAACTCGAAATCTTTTCGTGTTAACTTTAGTTATCGTCCATCTCATATACTTAAGTCAAAAATTTCGTTCACCCTCTTATCTTGTTATATATTGGACGCCTAAACCTAAACCAAATTCATCTTACGTCTTGAAATTAAATACAAGAGCATCTTTTGAAAATCCCATGCATGTGTGCATGAAAGTGACACATGAGAGGGTCCTTCTCATGCATATTTTCTCAAGTTAGACAAGATCATGTGATACTTACACATTTTGACTTCATTTGACCAACTCAAGACTAAATTATGCATCTAAAGTGAACCATAATAGGCTAGTCGGGTTTAACGGGCTTGGACATTAAACCAATATTGTCTATGTAACGAGCTAAAAGCCCACGAGAAGCCAAGCCCGGCCCATTTAGAAGCCCATACGCCTTACTTAAGGCAAAAGGGTATAAATATCCCTTCACCACACTTGGTGAAGGGTGAAGGTTTTTCATTGTTGTATGTGTAAGCCTCCCACACTCTTTTCTCTAATCTAATTTCTTCTTCTTGTCCTTCTTTCTCTTTTCTTCCTTGCGGTTTGTATTCCAACCGAACTCCAAGGATTCTTTGTTCATTGTTATTGAGATTATAAGTTGTATAATGGATTAGTTAAGTGGGATAACAGTGGTTTTGTTGTGGATTAGTTATTAATGGAGATTAGGCTAGACTAGGCACTATTGTGAAGTTTGGGTGGATTTTGGTTGCGTTTTTGACAAAAAGTACTTGCTGATCCGAATTTGTTTTGGGGTTTTGGTTGACCTAAAAATGTTTTCATTAGGCGTAAAAGTAGCTTTTGGAGAGCTTGTTTCGAATAGATAGTTTTCATATATCGCACATTAAAATCGGACTTAAAACGACCAAGTTATAGCCAAATAAAACTTAAAACATTTTTTGACAAAACCGGATAAATAGTGTGTTGATGTGAATAGTAAAATGAGTTTTCGGACACTTTCGGACATTTTTGGACTTTCTAAACACTAGAGAATGATATAGTAACGCATACCTATTGATTAGTAACGTTTAAAGACGTGGTTAACATATTTTAGGAAAAACGATAAAGTTACTAAAAATAGTAAGTTTGGTAAAAATTTAGCGAATCGGACATAGAAGTTAAGCGATTAAGGCTAGTTAGTGCATTTTGAAAATATGGAAACTTAATAAATATAGGTACGGTATTAACGTCTTGAAACTAAAAACTTTACTAAAATAGAAACTTTCTAAAAATAGTAATTTTGGATAAACGTCGAAACTTAACGAAAAACTATACGATTTTATTGCGTCATGATTTGATAATCAAACTAAAGCAAACACACATGGATGTATTTTGGTGATGAACATATTGTGCATTTCTTGGCATACTTTCCGTGTTTCTGAGACGCGTTATTATTCTAGGTCGCGGCTAGATTTCTATATCATCTTTTACTTGCGTGATTTATCATTGCTCATCTAGGTAAGGTGAGTTTATTGCCCCATGTTTTACTACTTTTACTTTATTATTTTTAACATTTCTTGTTTTTAAATTATGAACACAGTTACTTTACATTTCCTTTTCCTGATTACATGTTGCCTAAGTAGGGAATAGACCACTAATGCTCGAATTATCATGAACCGTCAATTACTTAACTGACCGTATTGGTTAAGTAAGCGCGAATGTTGTAAATAGATCTATTGGGAGTAATTATCCCTATCCGGGTAAGTAGCGCTTACTAGATTCGGAGGTCCCGAACAAACGGATATATACCATGTCGGATTGTCAATAGGTGATCTAGGTCAGATACCTTTTGGGCAAGTAATTCTATTTGGCATATAAAATGCTTCCTTTTAAATTGAGATTCGGTGTCATGAGCTTAGCGCAACAGTAAATTTCTTTTTATGTAAAGTTGTATCTCCTACAACTGTCACGTGCGTACTGTAAACTTGTAGTCCACCTTTAATATTAAATTCAAACCTATGAATTCACTCAACTTATGTTGACCGGTTTAGCATGTGTTTCTCAGGTGCTTTGCTATGGATGTCTTTGCTTGCTTTATGGTGTTGCCTTGCATTGGACCGATTTTCAAGAATAACTATTATCTATGTTAACATCGTTGTCAAACTTTAAAACCTTTTATTCGCTTCCGCATATTATCGTTAGGCCTATGTAAAACTTTAACTATTTTAATTAATGCAACGATGTTGGAGTTTAAACGTACCCTTAGAGGTCGTTCTTTATATCTTGTGTGATGTGTATTATGACGCCACGCCCCCGGACACATGTTTCCGATTAGGCCCCATTTAGGGGTGTGACAGATTAGTATTCAGAACCAAGGTTATAGAGAACCAGGTAGTATATCTATGTCTGGGCTATAACCAGTATGTGATCCTATGTGCTTTTATCTGCTTACATATATATCATATAGGAATAGCGTTTAATATATATATATATATATATATGAGTTTAAGACTGGAGTTACCTAAAAGGTTGGAGCCATGTGATATTAGAGTCAGAGATTGGAGTTGACAGCTTCGTTTGGCCATGGCACATTCGCAGGAGATTTATCGTCAGGTTCGTAGGGATCGTGATGATACTCGGAGGAGACTTAGGAGGTTGGAGTCATTTGTTGAGAGGCGATTGGGTTTTCGCCCTTAGTTGGTAGTACCCTGATTATGTAGGACATTAGACTGATGGATAGGTCTAGATGTTAGCACTAGAAATAATCGTAAATCAGACCTATTTTGGTTGTTTGTATTCCGAATTATGAAATTTATCATGAAATCAAAAGCTTGTTTTTAATTCTCTACGAATTCATCTTTATTGCTATTTACTTGTTCTAGCAAAACATGTTCTATTGTATTTTGCTATATAAAACTATTTTACCATTTATAATGGCTATATCTCGTATCAAATCTCACTGAATTTGGTTGTTATGTCGTGAGATGGTAAACAATAGACTATCACTCGTTACTAGTAAATGACCCCGAGGCTATCGAAGAACTCGTTAACCGATGAGTGGAGGAAGCGTTGGCTGCTTAGAATCGACTCGGTGCTGCCAATGCACTCGAGGATGAAATCAAAGCCAAAACGGCAACAACAACGATAATGGAAATGGTAGGAATGGAAATGGTGGAGATGGAATGGTAGGAATGGAAATGGTGGAAACGGAAATCCAAATGAGAATAATAGGGATGTTAGGCCTGTTGCTCGAGAGTGTACATACCAAGACTTCATGAAGTGTCAACCACGCAACTTTAAGGGATCGGAAGGAGTTTTTGGGTTGATAAGGTGGTTTGAGAAAATGGAAACATGTTCCATACAGAATGTCCAGAGAAATACCAAGGAACAAGTAGTGCAACTTGCACACTATTAAACAGTGCATTAACTTGGTGGAACTCACATAAGAGGACTATTGGAGCTGAGGCTGCATTTGCCATATCATGGAGAGAGCTCATGAAGCTAATAGCTGAAGTGTACTGCCCAAGAAATGAAATCCAACAGATGGAATCTGAGCTGTGGAATTTGACCGTGAAGAACAATGACTTGGCTGCTTATACTCAGAGATTTCAAGAGTTGACTATGATGTGCACCAAGATGGTCCCCGAGGAGGAGGATCGGGTTGAGAAATTCATTGGAGGACTCCCCGATAACATCCAAGAGAATGTAATTGCTACTGAACCTATAAAACTTCAAGATGCCATTCGAATTGCTAACAACTTAATGTACCAAAAGTTGAAGGGATATGCTGTGAAAAATGTTGAGAACAAAAGAAGATTGGAGGTCAATCAGAGAGACAGCCGTGGACAGCAGCCACCATTCAAGAGGCCAAATGTTAGAGGTCAGAATGTGGCGAGAGCCTATACGGCTGGCAACAATGAGAGAAAGCCGTATAATGGACCGTTGCCTCTCTATAACAAGTGTAAGCTTCACCATGAAGGGCCTTGCACTGTGATATGTGGGAAGTGTAACAAGGTTAGGCATTTGACCCAGGATTGTAAGGTCACAAGTCCTGCTACTTCTACTCAGAAGGGTCAAGTAGTAAATCAGAGGGTTTTAACCTGTTTCGAGTGTGGAAGGCAAAGACACTACAGGAGTGATTGTCCAAAGCTGAAAGATCAAAACCATGGAAACAAAGCAGGGAACAAGAATGGTGTTGGTGAAGCAAGAGGAAAAGCATATGTGTTGGGTGGAGGAGACGCTAACCCCAATTAAAATGTCGTCATGGGTACGTTTCTTCTCAATAACCATTATGCTTCTATGATATTTGATTCAGGAGCCGATAGAAGTTTCGTGTCGACTACTTTTAGTACTTTGCTTGATGTAATCCCCGATACCTTAGACGTTAGCTATGTTGTCGAATTAGCAGACGGAAGAATTCCTGAGACTAATATCATACTTGGAGGTTGTACGTTAGGATTGTTAGGTCACCCATTCAATATTGACCTAATGCCGGTAGAACTTAGTAGTTTTGACGTCATCATCGGCATGGATTGGTTAGCGAACCATCATGCGGTGATCGTGTGTGATGAAAAGATTGTGCGAATTCCCTTTGGAGACGAAGTTTTGATAGTTCAAGGTGATAGAGACGGCAAAGGAGAGAAGTCGAAGTTGAGCATCATATTGTGCATTAAAACTCAGAAATATATTAAGAGAGGTTGCCTAATTTTTCTAGCACAAGTTACGTAGAAGGAAACCGAAGACAAGTCGGAAGAGAAGCGACTTGAGGACGTGCCGACTATACGGGACTTTCCGGAGGTATTCCCAGAGGATTTGCCTGGATTACCACCATCGCGACAAGTTAAATTTCAAATCGACTTGGTCCCAGGTGTTGCACCTGTGGCACGCGCACTATATAGATTAGCACCATCAGAACTGCAAGAATTGTCTACTCAAGTGCAAGAACTTTTTGACAAGGGATTTATAAGACCGAGTTCCTCACCCTGGGGAGCCCCGGTCTTGTTTGTCAAAAAGAAAGATGGATCTTTTCGGATGTGTATCAATTACCACAAGCTGAACAAGCTGACTGTGAAGAATCGATATCCACTTCCGAGAATCGATGACCTGTTCGATCAGTTGCAAGGGTCAAGAGTTTACTCTAAGATCGACCTGAGATCTGGTTATCACCAACTCAGAGTTTGAGAGTAAGACATTCCAAAGACAGCGTTTAGGACATGCTACGGTCACTATGATTTTCAAGTGATGTCGTTTGGACTGACCAACGCACCAGCGGTATTCATTTATCTGATGAATCGGGGTGTGCAAACCGTACTTAGATAAATTCGTGATTGTTTTTATTGATGACATCTTGATCTACTCCAAGAGCAAAGAAGAGCACGCAGAACACCTTAAGTCAATTATGGAGTTGCTTAAGGAGGAAAAATTGTACGCCAAGTTTTCAAAGTGTGAATTTTGGCTGTCGAAGGTATAATTTCTTGGTCACGTGATCCATAGTGAAGGCATTCACATGGACCCAGCTAATATTGAGTCGATCAAGGAGTGGGCATCGCCCAAGACTCCGACAGAGATTCGTCAATTTCT
Source organism: Tanacetum coccineum (assembly GCA_026074375.1). Classification (NCBI taxonomy): domain Eukaryota; kingdom Viridiplantae; phylum Streptophyta; class Magnoliopsida; order Asterales; family Asteraceae; genus Tanacetum; species Tanacetum coccineum. The sequence goes on along the minus strand of BQNB010105903.1, from coordinate 6,292 downwards.
AGGTCTTGCTGGCTATTACCGACGACTTATCGAAGGTTTCTCAAAAATTGCCAAGCCAATGACGAAGCTGACTCAAAAGAATGTGAAGTTTGATTGGAGTAAAAAGGCAGAAGCTGCATTTCAACTGTTGAAGCAGAAATTATGTAGTGCACCAATTTTGGCTTTACCCGAAGGTAGTGAAAACTTTGTGGTTTACTGTGATGCTTCTCATAAAGGGTTGGGCGCGGTTTTGATGCAAAGGGAGAAAGTCATAGCCTACGCGTCACGCCAACTTAAGATTCATGAGAAGAATACACTACACATGACTTAGAGCTTAGAGCTGTAGTGTTTGCTCTCAAAATGTGGAGACATTATTTGTACGGTACGAAATGTGTTGTGTTCACTGATCATAAGAGTTTGCAACATATTCTAGATCAGAAAGAGTTGAACATGAGACAACATAGATGGTTGGAGCTGTTGAGCGACTACGACTGCGAGATTCGTTATCATCCGGGAAAAGTAAACGTGGTGGCGGATGCTTGAGCCAAAAGGAACAGAATAAGCCACTACGAGTTCGAGCTTTAGTTTTGACGATTGGTCTAAACCTTCCTGTGCAAATTTTAAACGCTCAAGTTGAGGCGAGAAAGAAAGAGAATTTTGGAACTGAAGATCTGTGTGGTATGATCAAGAAGCTTGAGCAACGTGCTAATGGAACGTTATGCTTGAATGGGAGAAGTTGGATACCTTGTCGAGGTGACTTAAAAGAGTTAATTATGAATGAATCGCATAAGTCAAAATATTCAATTCATCCTGGATCGGACAATATGTATCAGGATTTAAAGAAACTGTATTGGTGGCCGAATATGAAAGCAGAGATTGCCACCTACGTCAGTAAATGTTTGACCTGTGCCAAAGTCAAGGCCGAATACCAAAAACCATCCAGTTTGTTGGTTCAACCTGTGATCCCAGTGTGGAAGTGGGAGAACATTACTATGGATTTCGTTACTAAGTTACCAAAGACGACGTCTGGTTAAGATACAATTTGGGTAATTGTAGACCGACTCACAAAGTCTGCTTATTTTATACCAATGAAGGAAACCGAATCAATAGAGAAGTTGACGAGACAATACTTGAAGGAAGTAGTCTCGAGGCATGGAGTGCCGGTTTCGATTATTTCTGATCGAGACAGTAAATTTACATCTTAGTTTTGGAAATCGCTGAACAAAGCCCTAAGTACTCAATTGGATATGAGTACGGCTTACCATCCACAGACTGATGGTCAGAGTGAGAGAACCATCCAAACCTTGGAAGACATGCTACGTGCATGTGTGATTGATTTTGGGAAAGGATGGGATAGACACCTACCTTTGGTAGAATTTTCTTACAACAACAGCTATCACACTAGTATCAAGGCTGCACCGTTTGAAGCTCTCTACGGCCAAAAATGTAGATTGCCTATTTGTTGGCCTGAGGTTGGAGACGCTCAGCTCACTGGTCCGGAAATTGTTCATAAAACAACTGAGAAAATCATTTAGATCAAGAAGCGTATTCAAGCTGCACGAAATAGACAGAAGAGCTACGCCAATAGGAGACGTAAGCCGTTAGAATTTGAGGTTGGAGACAAGGTATGTTGAAAGTGTCGCCATGGAAAGGGGTGATATGTTTCGATAAACGATGGAAGCTGAACCCTCGCTATATTAGACCTTTCAAGATTCTCGCTAAAGTGGGAACACTTGCTTATCAGCTTGAACTTCTAAAGCAATTAAGTCGAGTTCATAGTACTTTCCATGTTTCTAATTTTAAGAAGTGTTTCGTAGACGAACCACTAGCTATTCCGTTAGATGAGATCCAAATTAATGACAAGCTTAATTTCATTGAAGAACCAGTTGAAATTATAGATCGAGAAGTTAAACGGCTAAAGCAGAGCCACATTCCAAATGTGAAGATCCGTTGGAATTCGAGATGAGGGCCCGAGTTTACTTGGGAGCGCGAAGACCAAATGAAGAAAAAGTACCCTCATCTTTTCGTTAGCCCTCCGTCCACGGCTTAAGCTTTGAGGACAAAGCTTCTTTAACGGGGGAAGAATGTCACACCCCGAAAATTTTAGGCCGATATTTTAAACTTTTCCGATCATTATCTTTGACTTTTATACGTTACGTTTGAATCCGGCAGTTTATCGGGAAGTTAACCCGCGTAAATCTGAAACACGTCATCCGACGCGTTCCGACTTTGGATTTTAGATAGTTTAGATATTATATGAATTATTTTATCTTTTCTAAGTGTTCCGTAGTTTATGATCACTCCCGGTATTTATTTTTACGTCTTAACGTTTAAATTGCGTTTTTTGCGCTTTTGACCTAACGGAACCCCGTTTGTTGATGATTTAGGTTAGTATGAAGTGTTGGTTTTTTATTTAGTAATTCGATAGTTTTTATTATGATATTGTGTTTAAGATTTTGTTATGGTGATGTTGTGGGGTGCATGTGTGGGTTTGGAAGGTGTATGTGGGTGTGGAGCGTTGGGGGTTGGGTGGGGGGGGTGGTGGCATTTGGACGATAGACTCAACGAGATGGATTAGAGGTCTAGTTTCCCCATTCGATTGTTACCAGTATTGGGATTCGGCGCACCGCAGGAATAAGATTGTTCACTATATGATTTGCTTGCACAATAGAGTGGTGTTAACAGAGTTTTAATAAATAAATCACTTCGAACCCAACCGTCAAGCCCCTTCCTCTAATATTGGTGTAACACTTATCTAACCCCATTAAAAGCTGCACTAGCCTCTTCTTTTGCTCTTTTTCACCATTTTCTTTCCCTTTATCACAAGTGTACTTGCATGTACAAATACCTCAATTGCATCTATTTCATCCTATAGCCCTTTTAGCTTGTGATAGTATGCCTCATTTGTATAATTAAACTGTTTTAGATCAACAATTTCATTTGCAAGCTGATAGATTCTAAGACCATCTAATTATGAGTAATGCTCATGCAATTCATTCCATACAGCATAAGCTAAATTGATGAATGTGAGATTATTACCTATCTGTTCTGAAATTATACGTAGGATCTAAGAAATAAGCATGTCATTTGCCTTTTCCTAATAAGTTCTAAATTCAGATGATAAATCTGGTTCTTCGTATTCTCCATTAATCAATTTTAGCTTATATTTTGCTCTAAAAGCTATCAGCATTGATCTTCTCCATGTTCCATAGTTTAATGATCTAAGAATTTTCTTTGAGATAAGTAGAAGGCCAGGTGATCATTAGGATGGAAGAAAAGTGGATGATGAGGGGAATTGATGTCTTCATTATTTTGTGAGTTGTTTGTTGATTGTGATTGTTTTTAAGTCACCATTATTATGTGTTGTTATGTATTGATGAAGTTTCTTGAGTTTTATCAATAGTGGATGAAGGTTTAACAGACTCTAACAGATTTGTTGAAAAAATTGTTATGGAATCTTAATTGTTGTGTGATATTTGATGATTGAATTAGTTATCAATGATGTTTTGATGATGATTGGAGTGATTACAGTGGTGGTTATGGTTAAGGATGACAGAAAATGGTGGTTGAATGTTTAAAAAATTTGGCGAGAAAGTTAGTTAGGTGGAGAAGTAGTTATAATCGCCAAAAAAAGTTGTTAGGATGATCAGATGCAATTAGCCACCACCATTTGTGGTGGTAATGGCTCTAATACCATATTGAGAAATGTAAAAACACATTATGCGTGTATTATTGGGAGGGAAACATGAATTACAAATCTAAGAATGAACTGTTACAACCTAATGGCTATAAATACTTCTTCTAACAACTAACAAGCTAAAGCTATAAGCTATAAACCAAATGACTAACTAAGCTATAGCTTTTACATTCTGTTACACTTGACCATGCTCTTATTAAGTAGAATCCTCATCTTGTGTAGAGAATGTGAGGTGTTTGGACTTCTCTACATTGCTGAAACAGAATTAACAAAGTGTTTAGTTTTGTGTATTACATCATCCCCCTCGCAAGTTGGCATTATGTAAGGATTACACAAGCCTAACTTGGATAGAAAATTATAATGGAGAGGTTTACTGAGCCCTTTGGTAAGAATGTCAGCCACTTGATCTTTAGTAGAAACATATGTTGGTAGAATGACTCCTTCTTTGACCTTGTCCCTCACAAAATGCAATCAATTTCAATGTGTTTTGTCCTGGCATGATGAACTGGGTTGGAAGCAAGAGCAATGGATGAAGTATTGTCACACATGATGGGTATTGGAGTAGTGATTAAGACCTGAAATTCTTTGAGAAGACATTTGAGCCAGGTAACTTCACATGTGGTGTTTGTAAGAGCTCTGTATCCAGCTTCTGTAGAGGATCTTGATATCACCAGCTGCTTCTTAGATTGCCAAGAGATAAGACTTGATCTTAACAAAACACCATAACCAGTCACTGATCTTCTAGAGGATAACTTGCCCAATCACTATCACAGAATACTGTTATTTAAAGATTATTGTTTGTAGGGAAGAACAGTCCTTATGAGGTTGTGAGTTTGACATATCTTAGGACTATGAAGGAATTGACTGAGAGCTTGTGCTGAGAAAGCAAACACTAGATTTTCGTCGAGCCGTAATCAAAGGATAGTGATTGTTAGATATATGAGTTTTCCAACCAATGTTCTATATAGAGAGGGTTTTGTGAGTAGTTCTCCTCCTGTCATTGTGAGCTTCAGTAAGGGATCAAGTGGTATGGCTGATGGTTTTGAGTGAAGCAGTCCTACATGGGTGATAAGGTCTATGACATATTTTCTTTGAGTCATTGCAAGGCCTTTTGAGTTTATGAGAAATTTAATTTCAAGGTAGTAATGTAGAGGATCTAAGGCTTTGTTTGTTTTTTCAATTTCACCTCTTCTAACCTCTTCTCACCTCTTTTGTCTGAAGCGGGAAGAGCTTTTTTGTTTGTTTTTTTGCAGAGAAAAGTGGTAAAAAGCTCTTCTAACCTCTTCAAAAATTAAGACAAAATTTTTCACTTCTTCTCTCTTCTTCTCTCTTCTTCTAACACCAACCATCTTCTTCTAAAAAAAACAAATGGTCTTATTCTTTGTAAATAAAGAGCTTAGATGCACCTCTTCTTTTGCAGACATGGTTTGAAGATGAAGAGGTAAAACCTCTGAAAAAACAAACGAAACCTAAGTCTTTAATGTTGAACTTCTCATTAAGATTAGCCTTGATCTCCTGGATGCTCTTTTTGTCATTGTCTGCTATTAGGATATCATCCACATATACAAGAAGGGTAGTAAATTTGCCATCTTTGTTGAGAGAGAATAAGGATGTGTCCACATATCTTTGTTTGAAACCAATGGAGATGAGGAAAGTTGTAAGCTTTTTAAACCATTGTCTATTAGATTGTTTTAGACCATATAGGGATTTAGTGAATTTCCTCATCTAGGCAACTTACTAGTTACTGTAAAAATTACAATTACCCCATCAAAACTTGTTAAAAACGGTTAATATAAGAAAGATGATTATATTTCACTTAATTTATTTAAATTCCACCTAGATAAAAATAATTTTCACGTATTATTTTATTACCCGAGTTTTATACCCGTCTTAGACCTGAATGATTTATTTAACCTGGTGGTATTTTTTATAGCAAAATTAAATGTAACACCCGCTTAAACTTCACATATAACCCTATTTCTCCTAAATCTTTATGAACATCATACCACCCCTCATACACCACAACAATTGAACCATGCGTATCCCCACCCCTCATCTCTTCTTATTCCCATCACAACAACCACCCCTCGTCTACCTGTTCATCGAAGACCAGCACCAACGAATCGACGAAGACTAATATGAAGCAAGTATACATGGCATGTCGATCATGTTTCCCATAAAATGAAGCAAGTACATGACACGTCGAAAACCAGCTCCATCTTCGGATCGACGAAGACCAACAACCACGACTACGTGTTTCCATATCTGAGTTTTAAAATCGCCTTGTTGAAGGATATAATCATTTTTTAAATATTTGTTGTGTTACTACTCATGTTTGTATTATAGTTTTGGTATTTGTTTTTTTAGATTGTGGCAAATAGGGTTATTTGAGTATGGATTATAGTTTATGAATTAAATGAATAAGTATTTTGAATTTTAGTTCACTGTTACATTTTACATGTTTCAAAAAACTGTCATATTCACGAGACATCAAAATCAAATTAATATAATAAGCATTTTGAGTGTCAGTTCAAAGTTACCTTCTCCTTACACTGCTTCCTAGCTTGTAGTTAATTAAACTAATAAACATTTTAACTAAGAGCTACAACACAACCA